>JABFPB010007354.1:0-11088 GCA_022817645.1 Ceratoteleas bidentatus | reverse complement strand
ACACGTATTGAAAACATCTACCAACTATCAAAAGTATTCAAACGTATTGAAAGTTCGGCAAGTGAATACTGATTCGGACAAAAACGTGATTCAACTGATCGTATTCCAATTCGTTTCAATACGATTCCGGTTACTGGGTAAACTTACGGTCTTCTAGAATAGAAAAACTGGTGTTTTACTCAATAGTAACTCGCGAATAAAACTTACAGTTTTCTAGAGTAGGAAAATTAGCGTCTTATTCACTAGAAACTCGCGACTAAAACTTACTATTGTCCCCCCTTTTCGAAACAGGAGGAGTTGTCTGTCCCCTCTGACCCACACTTCCGATGTCCCTGCCTCAAATTGTTTAATTTGAAGTCGAAACTCCACGAAATTCCACATTTGGAATCCGAATTTCCGAATACACTGATTTTTCAATCCGATACTCTAGGTTTTTAAACCAGGGTGTTCAAGTTGAAATAAAACATTCAGTGTTAATGGGAGTTAATTAATCAGACTAAACGGGGGGGGGGGGGCGGCGTTGCCACTGCCATTAAGTTAATGGCAGTGGAAAATTAATGGAAGTGGGGGTGTTGACCCCCCCCTATTTTGGAAGGGGGGGGGGGGTCCGCCCCCACTGATTCAAACTTCCCTGGCTGCAACAGATTTTTTTCTGCGTATAGGGTAGAAGCTTTGGAACCTTTGGAAGCTTTGGAAATTCACTCTAAGAATCATTTTTATTCCCCAACAGATAGCATTTCAATTTTGACGATTTTAGAATTGCATCGACATCCCTTCCCGCACGGAAAATATATAGTTGCAAAAAATATATAAAAATACATGCATATATATAAGCAGAAATTGATATTCTTTACATATTTTTTAAACAATCATCACATGTAAATGAATAAATACATGCACGAATATAATTAAATATATGCCAAATATATTTCTACACATATTTTTCGGAAATATCTGATAAACTCTGTTCAAACAAAATAGTACATTACACCACTAGGGAGGGAATTTCGGATTTCTTGTCGAGGGCAATTGCGGAACGAGGCGAAGCGGAGATTTGCGAGGAACGAGTGAGAAATCGAATTCCCCCCCGTGTCGTGTACGATAATTTTCCTTACGAGGGAGTGGGAAGCCCGCGTTTCCGCCTGTCTGGGCGGGAATGTGGATATTCTCGCCCCGAGTGAGGAAAAATATATTTTTGCGTTAAAAAGTTATATATATTTGCAAATATATTTTGTTCCGTGTGGGTACCTTACCTTCTTTCTTTTTCGCTGCCCTACCCCGCCCCTCGTTTATTATCTGCAACACGCGGTCCGAAAGCGGACGCCGCGGAACCGGCAGATTTACGCTCTCGCTCGGAGGCTGTGCGCCCGTTTCGCGGCGCGTCTTTGCCGGGCGCCGCGCGACGTACGTGCACGCGAAATACCTATAGTAACAAAACCCGGCGACGGCCGAGCCTGGCTGCCTTCTCCGCGACGGGTCGATACTCTGCGGGCCACCGCCGCCGCCTCTCGGCGCTCTTTCTCTCGGCCCGAGAGTCGCAGCCCTCGTCAACCCCGTTTCTTCCGTCCTTCCTTCCTCCGCGGAATCCACCCCCCCCCCTCTCCCCCGACCCCGAACCCCGGCCACCCTCCCCCGGTCTCCACGCCGGCGGCGCGGAGACACTCCGGCTGTCATCCCTTGCCGCTCCGGCCACCCATACAGGTGCACGCGGGCTGATTGATCGTTTATCGATACGCGCGCCCGAACGCCAACCTTCCATCCGGAACGGCGTTACACATTGATAAGAGCGTTAAATGGGCGACGGGGTCTGGAGTGGGCGGGGAGGTAGGGGCTAGGGTGCACGAAAAAAAAAACGTATGTCAAATTAACATACATTAAAAAGTACGTTGGATCCAAAAGGTAGACTGAGATTGTGAAAGTGAGAGGTTGACCTGTAGTTTTATAATATTAAAATGTATTGAATCACTTACTCATTAAACGTCATGATTCTGTAATTTCAATAGGTACTAATAACATTTTTAGATGTCGATCGTTTATATAAAAGATTTTTAAAAATCTTACATATTCCTATATATTTATTGGGTTAATTGATTCTTTTTTCATGTATATATTCCATCTAACTACCATTCCACACTATTACTATAATTTGACATGACATCTATCATGTCAATTATTTGAAATCTTCGTGAAAATTAAAAAAGCAAAGGTCACGAAGTGAAATCTTTTCATTTATTTTGTTCTCAGGGGTGGTTTCATAACTCCAGCTAAAAACAGTTTATGACCTATGTGTCTGCCTGTAATTTGAAGAAATTTACTCGTCCGAGTGGCGCATCTGATTAGACGCAAAAAATTCAAATTGAGCATCGCCCCGAGATCATAAACACGACGAGCCCTCAAATTTACTAGCGACATCTTCAAATGCACTGTTCTCTGTCGTAATTTGTCGACGCTACCTCTGACTTCATTGTAACGTGAGACGGCCCCACGTTGGGCGCCACTCGTCGCACGCATCCTTGGCTCCCATTTCCATTAACCCAAGAATGCAGAAAAATAAAATTTCGCGCACAAATAATGTTTTTACGCCGCGCCGCTTCTTTATTCGCGACATCCTCGTCGAACTCAGCATTGCATTTTTTCGCGTTCGCACAATTGATGTCGCAATACGTCGTGCTTCGTTACTGTAGAGGCGAATCCGTAAAAGAGGGGTTTTCGAAACGAAATAATGTCGCAGGTCTTCATTTTGAAAATTTGGTTTTGCGAGAATGTTGACTCGAAGAGCAGGATTGTGCAAATTCGAAATTGTGGCAATTTGTCATCGTTGAACTTCACCTCTGTTTCGTGCAGTAGCCTCTTCTGCCCCTAGTTGTTTTCCAACATTAACTGAGCTGTGGAAACAACCCTAAGAGAACACATTTGTGATTGAACATTACCACTCGAGGCGTTCTCTGATCGTCATACGACTCCAGTCTCCATGGTGAATACTCAAACTTCGAACAAAAATGGAAAACATTGCACAAACCCAAAATTCAACAAATGTCCACATTCAATTTTCAAAATAATTTTCCAAATTCAATAGTCAGTGAATGAAATCATAATTTGTTTTTCAAAAATGTTTATGGCATACTTTGATTGAAGTAAGTATACTTACTCCTAAATGTATTATTTAGTTTATTTATTTAGTCCGGAATCTCCATTTTCGGGCATTTTTACCGAAGTCGATAAAATAAGCCGAAGTATTTGGTCGTGTCCTTATTTACCTGCGGTGGATCGTCGATTTCCGCGGGTTTTGGCAGGCACCACGTCAATGCACCGCTCTGCCCATTATTTTCGTCTCCCGGCGGGCGACGCTTGTCGAATCGGGCTTCCGTTTGCCGTTCGCCGCGACCCCTTGCACTTCCGCTGCCGGCACATCAATTTTTCACGGGGATTTGGATTTATTGCCGTTGGTATTAGCAAGTCAAAATACGCTGCTTCCGAGTAAACAAGTGTTCGCTCTCAACGGCACAGTTGTTTCGGTATTAATTTCCCGTCGCTTGTTACGCGAGATTGAATTATCGGGGCGGCAATTTCGGACCGCTTTGATCTCACAAAACGGCTCGTCCGGCGCTTTCCGAAATTTCACCAAAAATGTCATTCGAAGAGTAACAATTAATTTATACAAAAAACACAAGTTTTGTAAATCATTTTATTGATTAAAATTTCGGAAATTTCAAATTCAATTGGTAAAACTGCAAATTATTATTTGTACAAAAAAGAAATTATCCCAAAATGTTATCCTAACAAATTTGAGTAGAGCAACAATTTTACTACAAATTAATCCAACAATTTATAAAAAATGTGGTTAAATTCAATGAATCTCCTCATTTATATAAAAAACAATTGTGAGGGCAGAAATGTGAATGCAAAATTTGAAAACTTGAGTTTTTTTGTCGCAGCTGGTAAATTTGCATACTATATACATTCACCGTATGCAAATTCGGGGCTTTTTGATCCGGGCTGTATAAAACCTATCGACATCGGTTTTGCCGCAGTCAAATTCGCCGATACGTGTATACATTACGAATCGCAAATTAACTTTTGTGGCCCGAGCGTACATAAAGCACGGCAAACAATCCTGCGCCATTACCACCGCGGGTTCTTGCTGGCGCACAAAGCGCACGATCGCTGGCGACCGGTGGAGTGATTATTGCCGTTGTTTTCGGTGTCTGTTTGCCTTCGCCGGAAGCGAGCAGATATATTCTCGCATGTAATAATACGAAGCGGTATCACGGTTTCAACGGGCCTTTCATGTTCGCGAAAATTATCCCAACAAATTTTAATCAACCGCAGTACAGTCCCTCAATGCAAACTCCAAATAGTTTTCCTGTAATATTTAATTGTTCTTAAAGTCCATTTTGAACCATTGTTTTCCATACGCGCCATTCGAAAAAATAGCTAATAAATTTTCTATTTCTTCCATTTCACAGCGTTTTCAATAAATTGAGGCTAAAAATTGTTGGCACCGGGAGAAAGCAGTGACATGTGCCAGTCAAAATTAAGGTGACGGCAGAAAAATAATTTCCTGTCTCTATTAGCCGGTGCATCACGAAATGGATGGCGCTTTTTCGCTTATTTTATCCATAATTAATTGGCGCTGGCGGGCCGTGCAGTCAGCGGGTTTTACCAATGTCCTGAGCTTTTTGCGCCCGCGCACAATCAGCACCAGTGAATTAAACGACCGTTTACGAGCCGCGCAACCGGTTCCTCCGGGTCGTATAACCCGGCGGACCACCAGATGCAAGAATCCCGGCCCATTGTCGGGTTCAAATGCTCTGATCCCGAGAATTGTCATGCCGAGATATGTATTTCGAGAGCGTCCGTTCGGCTACTTTGCTTTGTTTTTTTGCATTTTTATCGAAATCCCGTCTCAAATAACATTTGGCAAATCCCTTTTTATCGTTCACCATTTTTTCAAATTCTTCAAGTATATTCAAAACAGAATATATGAATGTAATTTTTTTAGATGGAAGGTGAAGGAGGGAATTTGTTGGTAAACAACGGGTGGTTTACGTACTATTGAAATGTCAGCAAATTGTTCACATCTTATTAAAATATACACAATATTTGTTTGCTATGGAAATGTAAACAATGCTTTGTTTACTATTGAAATGTAAACAGCGGAACAATAGAATAATGAATCGTAAACACCCTTATTTATACGACTAAATTACTTTGTTACACATTATGCGAATAGAAACATATCTTTGTTTACAAACTCTGTATGGGTCAAAAAAACTATTATGTTCATTCCATTTACATTTCTTTTTATATATATTCTGCAAGCAGATATATTCTCGCATTTAAGTACAGAATCATAAAAAAATTATCTCTTCATCTAGACCAGCTTAGATCTCCACTAAATTCCTAGATTTCAACAAAACAAAATTGTCATTTCTAACTTATTATTGAAAATGTTGGTATCAAATCCAGCTTCCCTCCATCGCTCCGTAAACTGCGGGTTATCGTGGCGTGGCGACGAATCACAATGCCCGGTGTCTGTCACGCGCCCACGAGTTCGAATGACGGTGTTTATAACGCGGTGTAAACAGCGCCGGGTAATGACGTGCAACCCCTTGCGCCGAACCGGCGGGTGGCGTTGCCACGTTCGACTCTCTCGGTCTCGCTCCAGCGTGGTCTCGCAGTTTGAGGCCTATCATCGCGTCACGCTACATTAAACGTCATTGTCTGTCGCCAGTGGTTCCGCTTATCCTCCGCCGGCCCGCAAAATGCCCCATAGAAAAACCGATCGACCATTGACCACGCGTGCACCCGAAAAAATCGCCAATCGTCCAAGAAAACGACTTATCATCCCCTTTTTTCGTCTCCGACGAAAATTGATGCGCTAATATCAATGCGAGTCGATGTGCCGGTTAATACGCGCTAGAATTTATTTGACGCTTCGAAGTCGGGTCGCATTTTTTGCGATAAAAACTAGGGTGTAAAAAAATTCGACCGTCACGATTGCGGACGAAAAAGCGATTTT
The DNA here is from genome assembly GCA_022817645.1 of Ceratoteleas bidentatus. Lineage (NCBI taxonomy): Eukaryota > Metazoa > Arthropoda > Insecta > Hymenoptera > Scelionidae > Ceratoteleas > Ceratoteleas bidentatus. Next base: position 5,066 of record JABFPB010007354.1, on the reverse strand, counting down.
CGGGCATCGGTGATCGATAGGTTGAAAAAGGACATTTCGCGACGAGATTTTCGTTGGTTTTTCTTATTTATTTAACTGATTATTGATTGCATAGTTCTTAAAAGGGAATAAACTTGAGAGTAAACAAATGTAAAAAAGTATAAAAAAAGTATGTATAAGGACCTTTGTTTACATACTATTTTTATGTAAATATACCATTGTTTACAAACAGTTTTGATGTAAGCAAACCATTGTTTACATAGCCTTATGACTTAACAAAACCATTTTCTGCGAAAAAAATTGTAGAATCGGACCGTATCGGATCGCCGTCGTTTTTTGAAGGGACAAAAATCGCGATGCCGCTGTAAAATTCAAAATAACTCTTGTGTCACTCGAGGGCAAAAAAGGTGAATGAATTACCCTGCGACGGAATGGAAACGCGAGTTTCCACGCATGTGTGCTAAAGTGATTTTCGCGGAGTCGCAATCGCACAAACGAGATACTTCGCGTGCGTTATCTTAGCGTTTGACGCATCGCGCGGCCCCGCCTGTAACAGGTGATCTGCATAATTTGACGCCGGCTTTGGCTGCGCGCCACCCTCAGTTATTAACGAGGCGAGGGTTGTTTCTGCAATTCATCTTTAAACTGCGCCCGCGATACTCGATTATCTTCGCTCTGTTAAGGCATTCATTGACGACTGCCGGGTAAACAGCGACTGTCGCAACCGCGCCATGATTTGCACGAGCGGAAACGCTTGCGTGTCACGCCTGGTGGCGCGACGCGCGACAAATTAAATTCTTTCGGCTGTCGTTTATTTGCATTAATTGAATTCCGCCGGGATGTCAGGCCGATCGATCATTTCGAAACCGTTTCCCTTTTTTTCTTGTCAGCGAGTTATCTGGAATTTACAGTTTTGGAATTTTAGAGATTAGATTGGAATCGTCCGAAATTCCTCACTTCCATTAAAATCATATGACCCAGAAGTGAAATTCTTATAAAAACGGGAATAATCATACATCGTCGTATATGAATCGTTTAATTTTATCAGCTGATGTCTGTATAAAGGTTATATGTTTTATTTTTACATCGGTGAAGTTTTATTTTAATTATTTGTAGGATTTTATTGGTTGATTTTAAAATATATAAAAAAATGTTTTGAAAGTAGCCGGATAACTATAACCCCTGACTTTTCGCCGACGAAAAAGTTTGCCTAACATGAAATTTGCATACCGAAAGATTAATCAATGTAAGTCAATCAATGGCGGGATTCAGGAAACAGGTATATTAATCGAATGTTGATTAACGTACTCAATATACGTCCGATTTTTCGATTGCAATTAATGGCGCGGTGGTCGCGTGAAAAAATGCTTGTTAATGTGATTAATAGACGCGAGTTTGTTTAGATAGAATTGGTATTGAACGGCGGAGTCACTTCCGATGAGAATTAATGAATTTCTTCAAATGGAAAGACGTCGTGAGTGATTTTCTACAACGGTCACGCTGCCGACTGTTTTCTCCGGCTCGCAGGTGAATATATTTAATCAGCCGATTTTTTGTCGTAGTCTTTGCGTAGCCGCGACGTTTTGCCTCTTTTATTTTCCACTTTTTCATTTGTGGGAAAACTTCAAACGCTGAAATAAGCAATTATTTAAATGTTCCAACAGTCCATAAAAAATGTTCACGACAAAAATTTTAAGAATTGATTTTGAAAACACTTTTCAAATTAGGATGTATTATGATTCTGATTAATTTTTTAAATAGGTTTGTAACTAGAAAATCGCTGTTTCAAACGTTACATCTTGTGAATGTTTGAAAAATTTGACAAGTTGAAAACTTGTCAGAGTTTTCATTTAACATATTAAAAAGTATTATTCTGTTTTGAGAATTCTCTTTAAAGTGGAAAATCAGTTTAAAAATTGTTCATGATGTTTTAGAAATGTCAGATAATTTAAAAAATTATCCTAAACTTTTTTCAATCGATTCAAAATTTGTTAATCAGAAAATTATTTTAAGATCCATCTTTTCAATTTCGATTAGGATTAGTTGCCTCGGAAAATCAATCACCAGAAAACTGTTTGTTCGAAATTAGCGAGTGAACGGCGCCATAAATTATCGGCGCTAACGAGGCAAAAAGTGGTCCGGGTTGATAATGGCGCGACGCCGACCGATGGCGCCGATAATAAGCCGAAGTTGGTTCATTAACAAAACGTAATTGTTCACGCGCGGAGCGGCTTTTCGTCGCGGCGTATTTGCAAGTCATAGTTTTCAAAGCCGGCTTTCATTCGCAAGTAATATGTGCCGGCATCTGAGGTCGCCTCGCAGTTCACCTCTGAAGTTTATGAATTTGCCCGCAAACGCATAACTGGGCGCCCATTCTGCGGACGTTTCCTTTAGCGCACGCGAGCGCGAGCTGAATGCCGGAGACAAAAATCCGCAATTCCCGTCAACGAATCTAAATCCGCGCCGGGCGATGTGCCGAGCTTGGCTCGCGTGCGCGTCGGAATAAAGGCGCTTAATCCACGTCATGTGTGGCGAACGCTTTTGTAAGGGCCGCAAAACGCGAAATTCAGGCACACAAACCGAAACGCAAAGTCGGTTTAATACGCGCGCATGCCCAGAAAAGGAGAGGAAAAAGCAAAGCGCGCCCGAAAGAAACGCGTGTTTTAACTAAAAGTCACTTGAATGGAAAATGAGCGGCGCTTTTTTGTGGCCGCCGAGCTTTTTACACTTGAATATCCGGGCGAATTATTTTCGGAGGGAGAGGAAATTGGGTTGAATTTTTTCGGCAAAGTGGGAGGGGGAGGGGTGCTCCCGGTGACCGAAAACCGTTTGAATCTGTAACAAATATCAACCGATATTTGTTACGGTTTAAAACCGATACAAGTAAACTTGTATCGATTTAAAAAGTCGTTTTTAATCGGTTCTAACCGATACAATGTTTCTTCAAATTAAAAATAGTCTTGTTTTCTATTAAATTAAGTTCTAAACAAATGAATATTCATTTTCGTCATCCGTAATGTTAATTTAAATACACTGAAAAAAAACCGTATAAAACCACACCGACAGTCGGTGGCACTAAAAAACCCACATTGAACGGTGTAAAATTAGACAAGTTGCGTAAATTTACACACTGGACCTTCCTAACCAAACTTTTTGAACATCACCAATGTGACAAATTGCAACCCCAAAGAATTTTCTCAGACTTTGCAAGACATTTACCGATCGGTCGGACCGACTGGTAGCAACACTGCGACATAACCTCCTAAATATCGCTGCGATCTGCAAACTTTGACCAAAATCTGTGAAATTACACCAACATGTGTAAAATTACACCGTTAGCGGTGTGATTTTACACCACTAGTGGTGTAAAAGATGTGTATTTTTACACGGTTTTTTCTCAGTGTATCATTGCTATCAACATAACTTTTGTCTCACTTAAACTTCTTTGTTAGTCTCTTGTGCAGTTTAACTCTCTCTATATAATAAAAAGATATCATAAATATACAATAAATATATCTTTTTATTATATTTTTTATTATCTTTTTATTATATCTCTCTATATAGTAAAAAGATTTGAAGACTAAAATCCACTGGACAGGCAGTTGTAGATTAAATACAATATACAATAGTAGATTATATATATATACATATATATGGGTGAGTGTCAGAATCCATAAACGTCAACATCCATAAACGCCAGAATCCATAAACGCCAATTTCAAATAATAGTTATTGAATGTTTATTAATCCTGTCAAAATGAAATGTCAGTTGACGTAACGGGAAGGGTTAGTGTAGGATGTAATTTTTTTCGATTCAAACTGGATGTATGGAAGTTTTCATAAATTAAGTGGCGAAACGATTACGTGGATCAAAAATAACATATCAGATAAGTATACTATTAGATTTGGAAAAATGGTGTGATTTTATAAATTAAAGAAACGAAATTCTTTGTGAGTAATTTTATTTATTTTTATCGCATTTTGGTGAATGAAACCGCGTAGTTCAAGGCCGGTAACATCCAGTAAGTGAAGGCTTTTGATTTCAATCGACTGCAAAAGTACTGTTGGTCGAAGTGTTCGCCTGGACCTAAAAATACCCGCAAAATGTTTATTTGCAAAGGAGGATACTTGGAGACATCACACACTATTAAATTCAGGTAAGTGGACGAAAAATCCTTTGGGGAGATTCAAGAAGTACGTACTCTGTGCAGCCGTAACGTCTCATCTAGGCCAGAAAGAGACAAAAATATAAGATACGTATTTCCCGAATGATACTTTTATTGAGATAATCATTCAGTTTATAATCTTAAATTTAGTGTCTTTTAAATACATGAAGTGTTCAGTTTGACAACTAGACTATGTCCAGACAAATAAAATTTGGCGATATTCAGTAACTGAGGCTACTTTTTTATTTGCTAACTTTATTTCCTTCACAAGCAAATAAAGTTAGTTGCCAAAAAAATTTGTTTATTAGTTTTTACAAAAAAGCTTGTTTAAGGGGAGGTGCAACCCAAATGGCTAAAATCCGTAATTTTCATCCGAATGACTTAAAATTTCGATATTTTGTTTGTATTAGCTTACATAAAAAGAAACTTGAACAAATCCCCGAAAAAAATCCCCTTTTTATTAATTAAAATAGTTCAAAAAAGGGGCATTTTTGACGTAATATTTTGACTACAATTTTCATCCGATTACTTCAAATTTTGCACACTTCATCCTCGTTCTTTTATCTAGCATTTGTACTGGCGGAATTTTAAATTTTATCTTACGAGCATTGTATCTTACGGCCATTTTATTAGATACAATGTCCGTAAGATAAAATGTACGTAAGATAAAATGTCCGTAAGATACACTGTAAACTCAGAGTAGTTGTCCCAAGCCAATTCCAGCCCAGTGAGAGAGAAGGGGAACGGTAGGTGAAAGGTCCGAGGAAATTTGGAGGGGGGTGGTAGTGGGGATGATGAGGTGGAACGTGGACAGCCACTACTTTCCATCTCCCTTTCTACAAGGTTGAAGTAGTGGGGGAGTTTCAGTAGTGGGAGGGTTACTATACAGTATAAAATTTTGCGCATCCCAGCGTAGTATGA
>JABFPB010007353.1:0-11100 GCA_022817645.1 Ceratoteleas bidentatus | reverse complement strand
TGCTCGTTGGAAACACTGAGAAATCGCTGGAATAGAAACGAATAGAAAAGAATTGAAAATAAAAATATGAATGCCGAATAATGAATAGAAAAGAATAGAAAAAATAATGAATAGAAAAGAATACAAAAGAATTGAAAAATATAAATTGAATTCCTTTCCCAAACGGAATTCAATTTTTATTTTTCAATTCTTTTCTATTCTTTTCTATTCATTATTTGCTGGGTGATTCAGATAAAACAAAAATTTAAACAAAAAACTCTAATAGCCGTGACCCTAGACAACACCAATCATCAAACCTATTCAAAACAAACCATTATCCCCAAACCCATGCCAAATTTCCCATATCCTTCCCCAATAATTTTCTGCCAAAACTGAGTCTGCCTCATATTTGCATTTCTTATCGAAAAAAGCAGTCGACCGAACGGAGTCGGCGAGGGAGTAAACGCGAGATTTATTTGGCAAATCAGGCCAGGCACGCAAAAGCCCGAAAAAATAGTGTGGGAAGATGTCGGCTGTAATTACACGGGGCTGCTGGCGCAGTGGCACGACAAGCATTTCGGCCGGGCAGATGAAGTGTCGACGAAAATTGGGCCCGGAATGTGCGCGCAGCGATTTTCGAACAGCAGACCCCGACTCCATTTTTAATAACCAGGTTTACCGGGCATTCCGCTGTGGGAGTACTCGGGGCCCTAACCACACCCCTGGGGGCACACGTCCGCCAAATTATCTTAGGAATCATAGGGCCCCGACTGCCCACTCGAATCGCTAATAATCGTGCGGACAAAAATGCGCTGTCGTTGAACTCTGGCAGGACTATTGTGATTCGATGCAATCGCGCTCCCAAAGGGGTCGGCCAATTCGACGAAAGTGGTTTCTATTAGCCTGCTTTGGTCCCGCTTTTCGTTTTCGCGCGCCAGATTTATGGGGATGTATTGATTATCGGATATAAGGGCCTGGTGAGTCAGATTTTTGGGTCTGCTCTGAGTCATGTTGGATCTGGTTGGGCTTGGAATTGGAGCAGGAATTTGTTTAATGGTGGGGGATTTTAGGGAAAATTAGGTAAAGAAGTTTGCTCTTCATTTGTAGAAGTAAACTCGATGAAAATCTTTGAAAATCCGTCAAAAATTCCGAAAATTGAGACTGTCTCTTAATAGCTCTGAGAATCCCAGTGTTGATAAGTTTTCAGGGATTTTTATAGATTTAAAAAAAATTTTTAGACATTTTTAGAGATTTTTACAGATTTTTAAGAGATTTTTAAAGATATTTTGAGATTAAAAAAATTTTTTGGGGAATTTTTAGAGATTTTTTAAGATTCTGAAGAGATCTACAGAGATTTTTAGACATTTTCAGAGATATCAGTGATTTTTTAGACATTTTCAGAGATTAAAAAAATTGTTTGGGAATGTTTAGAGATTGTTAGAGTTTTTTTTATTTTTGCGAATTTTTAGAGATTTTGTAAGATTTTTAGTGATTTTTTAGAGATTTTTAGAGACTTTTAGAGATTTTTAAAGATTTTTTAAAGATTTCTAACGTTTTTTAGAGATGTTTAGAAATTAAAACATTTTTTTGAATTTTTGGAGATTTTTTAAGATTTTAAAAGATTTTTAGACATATTTTAGACATTTTTAGAGATTTTTACCGATTTTTAAGAGATTTTTAAAGATATTTAGCGATTAAAAAATTTTTTGGGGAATTTTTAGAGATTTTTTAAGATTCTGAAAGAGATCTAAAGAGATTTTGAAATATTTTCAGAGATTTTCAGTGATTTTTAGAAATTTTCAGAGATTAAAAAAATTGTTTGGGAATGTTTAGAAATTTTCAGAGATTAAAAAAATTGTTTGGGAATGTTTAGAGATTTTTAGAGTTTTTTTATTTTTGCAAATTTGTAGAGATTTTGTAAGATTTGCAGAGATTTTTTAAAGAGACTTAGAGATTTTTAAAGATTTTTTTGAAGATTTCTAACCTTTTTTAGAGATATTTAGAAATAAAAACATTTTTTTGAATTTTTTGAGATTTTTTAAAATTTAAAAAGATTTTTAGACATTGATCCCCGGCCGTTCGCATAATGTTATTCATTGTTTCACCATAATGCTTCGGGATAATTATAGCCGGGAAATGATTACGGTTTTGAGATCGGCCGTTTTCAGTATTATATATTTATGAGCCGAGTATTGTTCGCACGGGATAATTACCCCGGCGGAAAATTTATGGGACATTCGGGTCTTTTTTCGCACTCGAAACGCCATGCAAATTGATCGATCGGGTGTAGGGAGTTTTTCGCGCGAACGGCCACTTGTTTGAATTTCGCGCCCACGAGGGACCGGGGAAGTGGGCCGATTATAATTGCAAATCCATGAAATCGGGGTTGCACGCGTAGACGGAAACGACTGGCGAACGGTTGTGCAACGCGCTAACGAGAAAGTCGCGTTATGGTGAACTTTATGGGATGACAATAAAAGCAGAAAGTGTGGCAGTTTGACGGTATTGGCTGTGGGTTATAAGGGTTTGTTTTGGTTTGAGTTTGTGGATTGGTACTACTGTTCGAGTATTTTTTAAGCAATAAATTAAAAAAATAATATAAATAATAATAAATATAAAAAGAATAAAATTTGTTCGGTTGGAAATAATTGCTGCTATAAATTTCATCTGGGTAATTTGTGGTGGCAAAGAGACGTTCGATGGAATTATTCTGAATGAATTTTTATTACCCGACTGTTTTGCAACCGATATTTCATATTCACGTTTTTTTAGTTTTTCAATTCAATTTTTTTAGTTTTTCCTATTTTCAATCTTTTTAATTTTTCTATTTTTTCCAATTTTTTCTATGTTTTCAATGTTTTTAAATATTTTCTATTTTTTCTATTTTTCCCTATTTTCCCTTTTTTCCCCTATTTTTCCCTATTTATACTATTTTTCCCTATTCTTTCCTATTTTTTCCTATTTTTCTTAATTTTTTCTACATTTTTCCCTATTATTTCCTATTTTTCCTGTTTTGTTCCTATTTTATTTCTATTTTCCCCTGTTTTTTCCTATTTTGTTATTTTTTTTCTTTTTATTATACTTTTTTAAATATTTTTTCTGTTTTTTTTTCTATTTCTATAATATTTTTTTCATTTTTATAAATGTTTGTAATTCGTTCTAGAATTTCGTATAACCATTACGAGAAAAATGTAACAAAATTAGTTTTCCCTTAATTACTAAAGTTTTTGTAACAGTTATCAACAGTTTTAGATAAACCATTCCGAAGTTTTGATAGGTGAAAAAAGGTGATAAGTGAAAAAAAACTCTAGTAATGAAGTTAAAATGAATTTTATCAAATTTTGCCCATGAAATGTATCATAATGCCCATTGTGATATTAAAAATAGCATTCCCTATTTTTCCTATTTTTTCCTACTTTTTTCCTTTTTTTCCCATTTTTTTCGTATTCTTTTGCTATTTGTTTCCTATTGCCTCCTTTTTTCTATTTTTCCCTATTTTTCCCTATTTTTTCCTATTTTCCCCTATTTTTCCTATTTTTCGCTATTTTTCCTATTTTTCCCTATTTTCCCCCTATTTTCCCTTTTTTCCCCTATATTCCCTTTTTTCCCTATTTTTCCCTATTTATCCTATTTTTCCCTATTCTTCCCTATTTTTCATATTTTTCCTTTTTTTCCTATTTTTTCCTATACTTTTTCCTGTTATTCTTATTTTTTCCTATACTTTTTCCTTTTATTCTTATTTTTTCTATTCTTTTCCCCGTTTTTCTTATTTTTCCTATTTTTTCCTTTTTTCTTAATTTTTTCTAGAATTTTCCCTATTATTTCCTATTTTTCCCCATTTTTCCTGTTTGATTCTATTTTATTTCTATATCCCCTGTTTTTCCTATTTTGTTCCTGTTTTTTTCTATTTTTTTCTTTTTATTCTACTTTTTAGTTCCTTCGTATCAAAAAATTATTCTATTTGCTCTTCTTGTTTTCTGTTTTTTTCTGTTTTCCTATTTTTTTATTATCAGATTTAGATATCGGGTAATAAAAATTACACTCAGATAATTTTACACCCCCGAAACAGCTCAAATGAGTCATCAACACCATTCCACCTGACATCACAATGACCACCCCACATACGTCAGGTACCACCACCCTTCGAAACGTCAAAACCAACAAAACCTTCGCCGCGAATTTCACGAATGAAACCGCACGTAGACGATAAACAGCTTATCCCGCAATCTGACATCGAGCAACGTTTCCCCGAATGTCCTCGGGCCGCGCGGCAATTCTGACGCAATTTATACGTCATTTCCTGAGCAATATGCCGAGACGCGGAGCGACGTGTCCTCGGGCTCAATGAACTTGTAACTTGCGTAGATTTGTTCGGTCGAGCGTGTGAATTTGGGCGGCGGTCAAACGAGTTTCTCGCCACCGTGAGAATAGAGTCTCGGAAACCAACGACCGACCTCAATGCGCGGTCTGCTATGCAGGTTGCATTATTTGATATTCCGTGCCCGAGACCGTGCTATATATGTGGTAGTTATGCTCATCTTCGCCGTTTATTCCTTCTCCTTCGTGTCTTCGCCGTGTTCACTTTTCCCTTTCGTTCTTCGTTATTTTTCTGCCCACGGCGGAATCTGATAGAGACATCTCTAGAGAGATCAATTCGCGGTCGGAGGATGCGCGAATGCGGTTCCGCGATTGCAATTTTTCTCCAAGGGAAAATTGCTGCAATCGCGGGGAAATGCTGTTAGGTTTGAGCAATTGTGCTGGGTGGGCGATACCACTGACTGGGACGCGGCGTTTATTTTGGTACCAAAACATCGTAGTTGGTACCATATGAAATTATTGGTTTAGGGAGCCATTTGACTAGGGATTTGGATGTTTATTAGGTACCAACATTTTATCGTGTCTATATATCAGAAAAGACCAGAATTTGGTACCTTTCCAAAGTATTGAAGACATCTTCACAAGGTACCAAAACTTCTGAGCTCGTACCAAATGAATTATTGGTTTGGGGTACCATTTGTAAAGGAATCTAAATGTCTAAGAGGTACCAACACATTATTGTATGTCTGTCTATCAAAAAAAGACCAGAATTTGGTACCATTCCAAAGTATTGAACTGAGTTGGTACCAACGAATTGAAAACTGAGTTGGTACCACGAATATGTTCCAGCTCAAGTTTTTGTATTCGGATTTTCTAAGGTACCAACAATGTATCAAATGTCCCTGGATCCACTAGAAAAATCGTAATCATAATTTACCACTATAGCAAAAATCTTAAAACTTAGGTTTTGGTACAAATAGAAGTTGGTACCATGCAAACTTTCCGAGTAGAATAAGAACAAAAATGTTACCGACCATTACCGATTTTTTCCGAGTTAATTTCGAATGTAAAATTCAGCAGGGATACCAACTGCTCTGTTTCCGCCGTAAAATACCGCAAATAATTGCGGCACTTCTTCTCCTGTCATACAAATCCTGCGCAATATTACACCGGCGAGCGCACCTAGCCAAAAGAATTTCCATGGTTTGGCGCACCAAGGTCGTTAGTTGCGCGGCACGTAGCGACGTCGAGTGTAGGTGGTTCTCGCGAGCATACGTACGTCCAGATCGCCATGCACGAATAGACATATAGCGGCGTTATTTCATCAACTATCGCGAGCGAGATTAAAGGGATTGCCTGCGTATGTTTCAGTGAAGTCGATGCCATTACTCGACTCCACCGTTTTCCCGTCTAAGTTTTGGAACGTCTTCCTGGGAAAAACACCAAATTAGTACAATTTTTAAGTTGATTTCGAAAGTCTGCTGCAACGGAGTTTGAGTTTTTTTACGTAAAAGCATTTATAACAAATTATTAAAAAAAAATCGATGGTAGCGCCATTCCGAACCTTCGCGAGAATGTAACTAGGGTTTTAAAGACAATTGTCGCCGAAGAATTTTGGCGTATTTTACAAATTACGATCCTATATAGACATCGAACATGGAAACTATGTGGATTCTACGTGGAGGAACATTCAGACGTAGATTCGAGGTAGATTCCACGTCGAATCTACGTGTTTTAGAGGCGTGTCTATTAGGGATAATAGTACCCTAGCTTAAAAAAAAATATTCTCAACAGATTTTAGCAAATTAGGCCTATTCTGGTACCTGTATCTGAAATTAGGAATGTTCATTATTTCGAAATTCCCTTAATTTGTTATATTATAAAATATTAAGGGATTTATGAGGGGTTTAGTTTTTCATCCAAGATACCGTCGCAGGTAGTTAGCAACTCTATTCAGTGACTTTCAAATGTCTCCAGATAACGGACCTTGAGGATGCCAAAACAGGGAAGTCTCTTTGGTCACATAAAAAGTCAACGGTTTGCGCGGCAAAGACTGTTCCCCATAAAATAAGCGTTAAAACGAACTTGGCCTAGGGATTTTTAACGGACTTCTCGCACAACTTTGTTTGTCTTCCATCTCGGCATAAATATTATATTTAATTATTCGCGGTTGGCAAGCTGCAGCGAAGAATAATAGGCTAAGGCCATTACGTAGGGAGGTTTACGACGCGGATGAGCTCGGGTACTTTGTTACCAAGTCCCCTGCCACGAACTTGCAACGTTTTAATTGTTTACTACTTTATTATTAGGGATTAAGCATGTTAACGTGTACGTTTATGTACACTGATGAATATTTATACCCGTTTAAGTGCACTCTTCTTTATTTACGTCTATTCTTAAAAGGACATTTTTAATCATATTTCCATCTTATTTTATGCCTTTTGGCTATTTCTCATTCAACTATTCCGAGCAATTTACGTTAAAAACATTTATCGCACCCTGCAGACTTTGAGTGAAAATGATTTTTATAAATTTCAAAAAGTTCGTTAATAATTTTTAGTAGAAACCTTTTCTTCGAAATTACACATTTGAAATGTGTCCAATTACGAAGCAGAATTTTAATATTAGTATTTGTGAACGAAAAATCGCAGTTTTAAAATCGCGATTTGAAACCGTATTTGTAAAATTACGAGTTGAAAATGTATTTATGAAATTATGATTTGAAATGGTATTTGTGAAATTATGATTTCAAATCGTATTTGGGAAAATTACGATTTCAAATCGTATTTGTAAAATTACGATTTCAAATCGTATTTGTAAAATTACGATTTCAAATCGTATTTGTAAAATTACGATTCCAAATCGTATTTGGGAAATAACGATTCCAAATCGTATTAGTGAAATTACGATTTCAAATCGTATTAGTGAAATTACGATTTCAAATTGTATCGTACGCAAATTACATATTACGATGAACTAATATAGTCGTAAAATCGTAATCAACAAATAACGATGAGTGTTAAAACCTACGTAAAATCGTAAAACAAACTACTATTCGAAATTAGGAAAATTGCAGTTTTTTTTACATATTTTCGAACTGTACGCGCATTAGAAAGAGTTGACCTAAGCTAATAAAGTCGAAAAGGAACGAGTCTCCCAAATTGTACGTTGCCAAACTCGTTTCGAAAATGTCCCTAGATGGCTCTTCCTGTCAGAAGCAGGTCCTCAGCCGGACAGGTTCAGGTGTCGAAATGTCTCGCTCCACTTTTGGGAGAAAGGTTTTCTCGCAATCTCCGCGGGTGCATTTTCGACAACGGCCCGGCTCTCGTGTAAACGCATACGAGCAAAAAAGGGCCCGTCACGAGGCACGGGAAAAGCGGCCAATTACCGTCAACACGTGTGTCGCGAATATGGCCGCGTTGTCCCGGGTTAATTATATGCGCCTGCCGTAACCCCGGGCTCATTCACGTTATTTGCACTTTCACTCGCTAATCCGAATTATTTATCATCCAAAGCGCATTGCGCCATTGATATGTTTAAGAAAAGAAAGTCGAGGAGAAAAAAATTCAGGAGCGATGTTGTCTAAATTGGGCGAGTTTCACGTCTGATTGAGACCCATATAGACATCGAACGTGGAATCCATGTGGATTCTACGTGGAAGAACATTCGGTCGTAGATTCGACGTAGATTCCACGTCGAATCTACGCGTTTTTGACGTCGGACGTAGATTCGATGTAGATTCCACGTCGAATCTACGTATTTTTGACGTCGAACGTAGATTCGACGTAGATTCCACGTCGAATCTACGTGTTTTTGACGTCGGACGTAGATTCGACGTAGATTCCGAGTCTACGTGTTTTTCGGTGCTTGATATTTCCCCTTTGGGCATGGGGCATTTTTAATTCCTGGCACTTTATTGGCACGGGGAACAGGAGAAAGGGGGATATGTTAATGAGAAGAAATGGCAGGCTAGGCAATTCTGCCCAGGGCGAAGTCGACCTGATATTTCTTGGTATGAAAATGTCCCTATTTTGGGAAATAGGTGGGGGACAAAGGTACCTGATTTGGCGATTGTAGGACAAACAATAAAATGCTCCTAGACACATTTTTTAATGACAAATCTTAATTCGTAGAAAATAAAAAAATTCCTAGATAGTTACTAGACCAAAGGTTTTTTAATATAAGAACACTAGATAGATAAATTAAAATAGAGTTTAAATTTTTAATAAAAACGTCCCTAAAGTTTGAAATAATATTTCGCCGTTTAATCTTAAACATATAAACTGTCTTATATTTTGTATGAAAAAGATACTAGATTAAGAATTTCATGAAATTAAAATATAAAGTCCTCAGTAAACCTATGCAAATGCAAGTAAAAATTTCGAATTAAAATGTCTTATGGCTTAGTATAACCTTGAGAATTAATGGTACTAAGTAGAACATTATAGAAAGAGTTATCTGCATGATAATTTTTTCAAAATGAAAAACCATATATTGGACTCTCTTCAATAAAAAATTGTTTCTAAATTTAAATATAAATATTCATAAAAAATACGTCGTATGACATTTTAATTGCAAAAACCAAAATCATCCTTTCATACGGAACAAAAAGTGAGTTAAAATTTTTCAGTCAAAATATTGTATTTACTTTCTTTATCTAAATTGTTTAAACGACTTATTTAAACTTTAACAGCAGAAAATAGGGACATTGAAAGAAACTTAATTGGGTTACGGAAAGTGTCCTGATTTTTTTATCCCGAAGATCGATTGACAATAAATCCTTACCGTTGCTCAACAGGTGGACGAAATACAAAGAAAGGAAAAGGAAATCAAGCGACTGGAAAAAGTTGTCAGAGAACGGACGCAGCTGAGCCAAAAATTACGAGTGCGCGAAGATCTCGCGGTAAGTTTAAAAACCTTTCGCAATTAAACAATTTAAATACAAATTAAATGTGCATTTAAATTAAAAATAACCATTACAAAATTATTATTAAACAAATAAAATAAAAACATTATCACTAAAAAAATTGAATAAACAATTAAAAAAATATCGCGAATTACGAATTCCGCAATAGTTACGGCTGATTTTGGAAAGTAAAACTTATTTATGAATTTAGATTAAGTAACAGTTCTTTGCCTCCGGAGTTGCCGTAATTATCGAAAACTTATATCACTTAATTTCTTCGCATACGGGGAACTCAAATTGGTGAAAGTAAATTTTTTCTTTCGCCGCGCGCCGGAATCACAAAATATCGTTAATCTCATTATAAAAATGCAAATGACCCGGGCTGTGTCGAAACGGCCGGAACCCGAGAGATCGGGGATTATCTGCCCGATCCTCGGACTCTTTTGCGGCGATTCGTCGTAACATCCATTTTCCGGAAAACGCACGTCGCGACGAAAAAACGTGTTTCGATTCAACGTGAATTATGACCGCGTTGTAAGAAATCGGTCGAATCGTGAAAAATTGGCCCAATTTCGACTTCGTCGGGTGATTTATGCGCGAGTTTCGAGCGCAAAGTGAAATTCACCGTATTTCTCACGTTTCGGACGCAGCTATTCAAAATCGCGAAAAGAAAAGGCCGAAGTCATTTTTTTTGCGGTCAATTTATGACCATAGCAATTATTCCCCTGATCGAACGATTTTCTCGCGTTTTCGAGCAGGAAAATGCGAGGAAATCGAAATAAAACATCGTTTCCGCCCGATCACCATCATCGCGATGGAAATTACTGTAATTCCGGTGCGTATTACTTTGGAAAGTGTTGTACAATTACGGTAATTGCGACGGTAAAATGACATTTGAAATATGGAATGAAGACGTTCAAAACTAATGCCGCCGCGAAATGTTAGTAATGCGAGCGTCAAATTATCGTGACACTTTTACCGCTTTTATCACAGACCGATGTACCATTTTAACGGTGTTGTAAAATCTACATAGTTTCCTTTCTTTTTTTCAACGAACATTTGAATTTCAAATGCGAAGAAAAAGAAAAAAAAGATTTTTCATTGGTAAATTGCACAAAAAGAAAGTTTGTTTTTGTTTTGGTTCATTTTCCGGATTGGGCCGAAGTTAGATTAAATCGAGCCGGTTTGGTAGGCGTATTTTGAAAAAATAGCGGGGTCGATAACATCGTGGGGACATTTAAAAATATGAAAGATGGATATGTTGAAAGGAATCATTGTGACTCAATTGCGGCGAATTAGCTGCTAATTACGTAGCATTTAAGGATTGAAAATAAAAGTGACTGGATACTCTTACTTTTATCGGGAATAAAAAGTGACTCTGAATATCACATTTTTGCAGCGTATTATCGTAACCGGATCGCTTATCCAGTAAGGTGACGAAAAATTAAAATGCTTAATCGATATAAACTGAAACAAAACCGCAGCAACAGTGCCCTGCTTGCACTTTTCGTTGCGCAAACTTCGTCTGAGTTTCGGCTTATTCAATTTTATTTCACGTATCGTTCTAATTTAAGGCAATTATATTGATGAAAATGAAGAAAAAGGCTTCGTAAACATTGTTTTGAAATTTGGTTTGATATAAATCCGAGTGGAATATTGGTTATGGGTTCAGTTATTACATAAAAAAATTGTAATTATCTTTTTGTTTTGTTTTTTACAGTTATTACAATTTTTTAAGATTTTTTTACGATTTACGATTTTACTATTACGATTTACGATTACGATTTACGATTACGATCACGATCACGATTTACGATTTACGATTACGATCACGATTTACGATTACGATCACGATTTACGATTACGATCACGATTTACGATTACGATCACGATTTACG
>JABFPB010007352.1:0-11090 GCA_022817645.1 Ceratoteleas bidentatus | reverse complement strand
GAATCGCGCAAGCGCGTTTCGATCCGATTTCAGTTTGTATTGGGATCTGGGCGATTCTCGAAAATTTGAGAATGAATCGAAGCTTCCAGATCCCTTTGTTTTTATGCGATTTATTTTTGGTTTTCATACAAATTTATTAATCTAAATTTGTGGAGTCCGGGCCGCCGGATCAATCGCCAACAAAGATATTTTGGTAGCTTTATTGAGAAAGTTGTACGACTTTCTCAATAAAGTCGTATTGAGAATGTAAAATGATCTTTTATTTTACAATAAAAGATCTTTACAATCGTAAAATGATTTTGCAAATCATTTTACGATTTGCAAAATGTTAACGTCAAACGGTCATGAAAACTTCTATAATCTCAGGTTGTGAAGAAAACGACAGAAATGCACATATAAAAATTAAACTGACAGCCTCCAACAACTACGCAGAGAATGAAAATTTTCGCAACAATTTGAGTATCGATGAAAACCAGTGGCTTGACATTGCTTTAAAATCTAGCGGTCAGTCAGGATCGTCTGCGTGGTATAAAGAACGGTTTGTTCGGATCACTGCCAGCAGTCGGGCACACAGGATTAAGACAAGGGTCACGAATTTTGAACGTCTGGCAGAAAATTTTGTTAGGGAAAAGCATAACACTTATTCGAATCCAGCTATGCGAGATGGGCTTGAAATGGAAGAAGTTGCCAGATCTGAATTCCAGAAACAAAGCAATTGTATTGTGCAAGAAGTTGGACTGATTGTATGCGCCAAACAACCATTCCTGGCTTGTAGTCCAGACGGTATCGTAAACATCGGGGACAGATTTGAACTCCTTGAAATAAAATGTCCTTACATTTGCGAAAAAAGCGTCATTATTGATATCGATAAAGAAGAATCTTTTGTCCCTTACCTCGAATTTGACAAAAACGGTAAAGTTCAATTAAAAAGAGGTCACGTATATTATACTCAAGTCCAACTATCTTTGTACGTGTTGAATATTAATGTCTGTAATTTTTTCATCTACTCCCCAACTGATCACGTTAATATTGCGATTGACAAAGATGGATCATTTCTGTCTCTTTTGATACCTACAATAGAACAGTTTTATTTCACGTACTTTTTCCCTCTGATTGAACCAAAATTGTCGTCGATTAATTACAAATATTGTAATTAAACGCAATGTATATTTGTAAATGCGCTGTATGAGATAGATGGTTGTACAATTATTAAAACTGCTCATTCATGTATATTCATTGATTCGATGTATTTCTTTAATGAGGGGTTCCTTGTTATTTGCGAGGACACAAGTGACGTGAACAATTTTATCCACCTACGGCATTGCTTTTATAGGAATATAATCCAGGATTTTGAATATGCGTATTCTTTGTATCGCGCGCTCAACGTGAATTCTAACTGAAGCAATAGAATATCCTTCTAACACTTATTCTCGAGTAAATTGCTGGTCAAATGCAAAAGGTGGCATGAGAAGTATACTTCTTCGTCTCACTAACTCACTTCTTATCTGGGGAAAACCTTTATCAGCCATTATTTCGTCGCCTGGTTCAACCAAGTCAAGAAAACTTGACATATTGACAAGGCTACAATCACTTGTTCGTCCGGAATACCCTTTTGATATAAAAGATATGAAACCATTAGGAGTTATAGCAATCAAGTACTTGACAGTGAAAGACGATTTGTACGACGAATACATTAATACTCTCTGTTCTACAGTCGGTGGAGTTTCGTATTGAAGTTCTGTGCAGTCTATTATTGCTCGACAGTTGGGATATAATTTAAAACTAGATGGTAATAAGTCTTTGACAGCTTCTTTTGATGGCCAAAACATCCATGTGTTAGTAGAAATGTATATGGTTTCGAGCGTTTCATAAAATATGTCGCTTGCTGTTTGCTTTCCGATTTTGAATATGCATGCTAATGCATATTCAAAATCGGAAAGGCAAGCCTAACTTCATTTTCATTAGAAATAGGAGCAATCTATTCGCATTATTTAAAACTCGATAATATTTTGGTTGGCCAGCAATTCCAGGTTGAATAAATTTTAAGAGAATACAGAAAATGGCTAAACTGATACCACATAATTGTTTCACCGCCTTATCATCGTGTTTTATATCGTCGAACCCCAAAAATCCCATTCGCATCTCGAGATCAGGACCAAGCAATTGTGCGAGAAGATTTCTTCAATGGCACTTGAACTTTTGCAACCTTAACCCTTGAACTCAATCCCTTATGTACTGGTATGTTGGTCTGTGTAGAGATTTCGTTTCTTGGTCTGTGTAGAGATTTCGTTTCTCAAAATATCCTGGGAGCAGAACAAAACTGTTACATCATGATCCTCCTCGAACATGATGTCATCGGTTTGAATCGATATTTCGCAGGTCTCCTTTGTGTATCTCTTGTGGCGGCGATAGTGGAGCCTGTTCCAAATCCACGGTCACAGCTGAAATAATTAATTAACTCATTTTGATTAATTACAAAGTTTTCCAAATATTTTCGTCAATGTTTAATTAAATGTGTTAATAATTTTGTTGTGAAATGTATGTGGGTGGTGTTTCATGAATCATTAAAAAATAACAGTTTAGAGAATTTTTAGTTTATTAAGGATAGTTAATTAATTAATTGTGTCTCTTGTAAATGAAGAAAATTAGCACAATAAACATTCTTTACCATCAGCATTTTTCTCCATCTGTTCTTCATCCTTCTTATTGTTTCGAAGAGCCAATCTTTCTCGACGAGCTTTAGCGACTGATGTCTCTGGCTTCCATGGGAATATCGTTGGATTGTAGTTTTCTTTCCTCGGATCATTAGATTTTTCTCCCCCAACAAAATGTGCACTACAAATTTTGGTGTACTTCGATGGAACCCAGGCATCCTTTCCAATTCTATGGAAAACAATTTGTTTTTCGTAAATAATATTTAAAACGTTCAATTTATTAACTATAAGTTTAAAATTATCGTCAGCGGTTACAATTAATGTATTTCAAAATAATTATACGTCATATTTCATGTATCTACATCTGTTAAATTTTATTTACATGTAGGTTAGAAATCGTGCCAATTGATATTACTTTAAGTATTCATTAATATACATTTATTAATAAATAAACCGAATTAGCTTCAGAAAATAATAATTAATATTTTAAAACACTTACGACGCTCGTCGAACGCGAGCAGTCCAAAGCTCCTTTCGTTTAACTTCCCAATCCCGGCTCAGAAATCTGTAAAATGACACTTTTGGCTTATCGCACTGCGTGCTACGACACCCAGGAACACAACAGAGCTTCCCCGTGAGTCGCTTTTGGATCGGGACACTCATTTCGCGACGTTTTTGATGACAATAAACGCGATTCTACACAAACTAGCATGCACCGCCGTACAGTGTGTCAGTAACGTATTGTTGGCAATGTCCGCCAGGTGTCGCGTCAATCGATGTCGAGTTGGCGTATTGTCACAAGCGAGCGAATTATAAATGAAATGTAAAAGATGAAATCTTTTTGATCGATCATGTAGTAAACAAAGGATGTGTGATTATTTAATTTCATAACAAAGACTCCTGAATTCGATCTTGTATAGTTATTTCACTTGTGTAAGTGTCGACGCTAATTGTGGACCCCATAACTTTACTTCCCGTGTGTTTACTGACTGTGTTTACTTACCATAATCACCCAAACACATTACATTACTTAATGTGTTTGGATGAACGAGGAGCTCGGCACTAGACTTTTTAAAAAATATTATTTATACGTGTATGGATGGAGTAAATCACGGGATAGTGACAAATTCATGGAAAAATATAGAACATTAAGGTGATGTCTCAAGCATAATCCAAGTTTGAATCGGCCATTTGGCGCCAAAAGTAATGTTTTGCAATTAACAAAAAAATGGTTTTTTGAATGATTATCTACTGACCGTACTTTGATTCTACGTAAAAATACGGTTATTTTGAACCAACTGTCGACATTTTTCAGTAACGCATATTCAAAAATAATGAAAACTCGTTTTCGAGGTGAAAGGTAACCTCGAAAATTTACGTAAGAAAACGAGTTTTCATTATTTTTTAATACGTGTTATTGAAAAATGTCGACAGTTGGTTCAAAATAACCGTTTATTTACGTGGAATCAAAGTACGGTCAGTAAATAATCATTAAAAAAAAACAATTTTTTGTTAATTTCAAAACATTACTTTTGGCGCCAAATGGCCGATTTAAACTTGCTTTACACTTGAAACATCACCTTAAATCCTACAGATACTTGGGTGTTTATGTCTCTGAAAATTGTAAGTTACCGGGGGATGGCCTTTGCGAATTTGATCAGCTCTGCTCGAAAAGCTACCGATGCCGCACTATCTGTAATCAACAGGCTTGATTTGCGTAACTGGATCGATATAGATTTGTTATTCGATAGTCTCGTGAATAGTGTACTCTTGTATGGAGCTGAGTCTCGGGGCCCGTATCACGCGGGTGAGGTGGAAATAATTCAAAACAGATTTTATAAACAAGTACTCCACCTCCCTCATAAGTACTCCACCTGCCCCACTTATGCTCTAAGGCTTACTAGAAAAACATTATAATTAACCGTAAATCTTTTTAGGAGGGAAGAGTAGTGGGGAGGGGGAAAGAGGGAGGGGAGGAGACGGGTGGAGTGTAGGCTTGTCAAAAAAAAATATTCAAAAAAATCAAAAGGGTTCAAAAAATTCGAAAAAAAATTCAAAAAATTCGAAATAAAATCCCCGAAAAATTCAAAAAAATTTAAAAAAATTAAAAAAAAATATCAAAAAATTCAAAAAAATTCAAAAAATTCGAAAAAAATATAAAAATTCGAAAAAATTCGAAAATTAAAAAAAAATTTCAAAAAATTCAAAAAAAATTCAAAAGAATTCGAAAAAATTTCAAAAAATTCAAAAAAATTTCGAAAAAATTCAAAAAAAATTCAAAAAAAATTCAAAAAATTCAAAAAAATTCAAAAAAAATCAAAAAAATTTCGAAAAAAATTTTTAAAAAATTAGAAAAAATTCAAAAAAAAATTTTTTTTAATTCAAAAAATTCAAAAAAATAAAAAAAATTCAACAAAAATTCAAAAAAATTCAAAAAAAATTTCAAAAAAATTCATAAAAATTAAAAAAAAATTTTAAAATTAAAAAAAAAATTCCATAAAGTTCCAAAAAATCGAAAAAAATTCGAAAAAAATATAAAAACATCAACAAATTCGAAAAAAATTCAGAAAATTCAAAAAACTCGAAAAAATTCAAAAAATTTAAAAAAATTCCAGATGAATTCAAGAAAATCGAAAACATTAAAAAAACTTTTTCAAATTTTTTGAATTTTTCTCGAATTTTTGGAATTTTTTTTAAATTTTTCGAATTTTTTTATTTTTTTTAATTTTTCTATATTTTTTTCAAAATTTGATTTTTTTAAGAATTTTTAAAATTTTTTAAAATTTTTTTGGATTTTGGAAAATTTTTTCAAATTTTTTGAATTTTTCTTGAATTTTTTGAATTTTTTTCGTTTTTTTTAAATTGTTTCGTTTTTTTGAATTTTTTTCAATTTTTTTAATTTTTCTTGAATTTTTCTTTTTCTGCAGTTTTTTTCTGCGCGTTTTCAGTCGATTCACGTGCGAATTCTGCGCCGGCAAACCCGCTTGAGGCGCGCTAACGTGGCGCCTTCTGCGCCCCGGTCAATTCTGCGCGATCCTTGGGCCCATAGGCCGCGGCCAATCACGCGCGCGCCTCACGCTTCGCGCAACGCGGCGGCGGAATTTCCGCCGCCGCCCGCCGACTCGTAGCGTGGCGCTGTCGGCGACTCGGCGTTTTCAAACGTCAGAAGAAAACGGTACAACTTCAAGGCTTCCTTGTTTTCAACTGTACCAATCTTGCATAGTCAGTGAGTTGAAGCATCCAATTCTATCATCTTCCTACAGAAATCCAGTCTTGAGGTAAGAATAAATGTTAAAAAAGAAAATGTTGGAACTCGGGCTTACAATTCATGACAATTTAGTCTTCAACTAAATCATTATCAGACTTTATATTAACGACACAATTCGAGTTTCTATTAATTTGGGATCGTTAATCGATCGTTAATCCTAAATTAATAAATCATTATCAATTTGAGGTTAAGCCTCAGTGTTGCCAGTGTTGTTGCTCAGTGTTGCGTTTTGCTGTTTTTATTTTGACTGTAGTTGTATCTGATAATTCCTGGAATTTTACAATGTTATTGTTTTCTCAAAGTTAACCGTTTTTCTTTCTTTGTGAATAAAATTAATATTTGTTTATTTTCTTCATATAAATATTGCTGGCGATCTCTGACGACAGAACTACTCTAAGTGAAATTAATTTATAATATCTCTAAATAATGATAAATGTCAAAATAAATATATATATATATATGTCTGGATATGTGATGTTCTTAATTCTTCCAAATTAATTGGAGAAATTATTTTACAGGGATGGAGCCAATGGATGTCGATGTGGAGAGCGAATTTGATGCCCTAGCCCAGGGCATTAAAGACAATTTGCTTCCTCAAAAGTCACGCGACAAATATATGGAGGAATATGACAATTTCATGCGCTGGATGGTAAAAAAAATTAAGAAGATCAACGAAAATATACTGCTGGTATATTTTGAAGAACTATCGACCCGATATGCGCCGCCGAGTCTTTGGGCATTTTACTCTATGCTAAAAACCACACTGAAGACCAAACACGATATAAAAATGGAGAAATACGCGTCGATAACAATCTTCTTGAAAAGAAAGGCCGAGGGGTACGTTGGAAAGAAGTCGAAAGTATTCTCGTCGGAGCAATTGTCTACTTTTTTGCAAACGGCGCCAGATCAAGATCACTTGGACGAAAAGGTAAATATAAAGTAACAAAAATTAAATACAGTTTTTTTTGTCAATGATTTTTTTTATATTCATAATCACAATTAAAATAACTATACAAATTAACAAATGATAATCATCATTGAAATAAGAAATAAGTGTAATCACTTTTGTACTGTATTATTCTAGGTTGTTCTTATCTTCGGCATCTCTGGTGCGTGCAGGATGGACGAACTGGTTCAGGCCGACATCAGCGATATCAAGGATTATAATGATCACGTTGTGGTTGACGTACCCAATACGAAAACAAAAGTGAAAAGGACGTTCACCATCAGCGATGAGTCATACGGCATCGTCCATAAGTATCTAAGTTTGCGACCGAAAGATTGTCGTTCAACACGCTTCTTCATGAATTTCCAGCGTGGGAAATGCACCAATCAACCTACTGGAAGAAACAAGTTCGCGAAAATGCCGTCCAAGATTGCTAACTTCCTGAATCTTCCCGATGCCGGCGAGTACACGGGCCACAGTTTCCGGCGCACTTCTGCTACCCTGTTAGCGGATGCAGGAGCCAACATGACAGCATTGAAACGGCGCGGTGGTTGGAAGTCCGCCAATGTTGCTGAGGGCTACATCCAGGACTCGATCGACCGCAAAAAGAAGACAGAAGGCCAAATCATGTCAGGAATTTTCGGTGAAAAACGAAAAGCTGCGGAGGCGCTCCCTTCCGACGAGCATCGCACTCGGAAAGCGCAGCCTACTTGCGTGGTCCCTACTACTAGCGACGCCCCGTTCACATCCACCAGCTTTTCGTAAAATATCTCCCTTAAAGTGCCATACACTATTCACATTAGCAACTGCGCGAATGTTACTTTTAATAACCACTAAGTGTTAAAGTAATGAGATTATGACGCCAATGAAGATGCAAGTTAAGGTGAAGTGATGAAATCTTTTCATTACTCGTTTAATTTGAGCTAAATATTGTTATTGGACGTCAGCTTAAAATTTATTTTGTTTCGAGTCTTCATTTAATGAAGAATCAATTGACACTTCACCTTACATTTGCTTTCGAAACAAAAGTGTCCTACATAAATTTTTCCTAACTAAATCCTACCTAAAGTCTAAAAATGTTTATTATTTTCTTATACTATGATTATTATTAATGAATTGTATATAATGTGTATCAGCGGTGGATAAGTAACTGCCTGTGATAATTTATGTGATCTGTAATATAATACAAAGTGATTTGTAATATTCTCAAGCTTAAATAAATTGTACTTTCTTTGATGTGATTTTTGAATTATTCCATTTATGTTTTGTTTTTTATTAAATAATACACACACTATAAAAGCAGACGTTTTATTTTCAGACACTTTTTGTAAACGTTTTTGCAATGAAATTGATAGATAAAGAAAGATTCTAGTAGGGTTAGATCAGAGTGGAATGGGTCAAAGAACAGAGGTGGGTCAGAGGGGAGCGGAAAGAGGTCGAAAAAGTCGGAAAAGGATCGGTTGAGCCGGTCTTGGAGAAACTAGTTTTTTAGTTAAATTTTGTTTCATAAAAAATTGTTTAAAACATTTTTTTGTATAGTTTTAGATTTAGTTCTGGAAATTTGTTTTTTATTTCATTACATTTTTTTGTTTTTTTTTATTTTTAAATATATATTCAAAAAAATGTTTTAATTTTTTTAATTAAAAAACTTTTTCTTGGCTTAAAAAAAATGTTTGGCTTAAAAAAATTTTTTTACATTTAAAAAATTTGTTTAAAAAATATTCTGAAAACGAAAAAAGATTGAAAAAATGTTGAACTATTATTTTTTCCTAAACCTTAATTTTTTTAATTTTAAACCTTTTTTATTTTCGGGGGGCCCCGCCCCCCGAACCCTCCGCCGGGGGGCTCCGCCCCCCGAACCCCGCGCAGGGGGGCTCCGCCCACTGGATCCCCCGGCCGGGGCTTCGCCCCTGGACCCCACCGGGGATGAACAATAGGAGTCGGTTCAAGTATTTCAGTAATGCGATTTTCCCTCAACTGTATATCATTTTCCTTTTGCAACACGGCTTTTTGCAAACGTCACATTTTGTGTATGAAAGGACCTGCTTACATATACGTCCATTAACGTAATACAATAAACAATTTGTCGTTAAAGGAGAGGTGTAATCATGGTCAGCTGCAAAGATATCAAACACATCCCAATCGTCATTAATTATATACATGTCAGGTTTAGATTTAATTTACTGAAGAGCTGAGTTCTTTGAAATATGCGCCTTTGAATATATGTGCTTGATATCTTTCATTTTGATTATTTGTTTCTTCCGTTCTTCAAGTATCGTGCAGTTGCCACATTTTGGAGGAGCCAGGATGGAATGTAGGGACAGGATTTTGTAGATCTGGAGAAATGTCGGAATAGCTGGGTGGTCAATAGAACCTCCAGCTTGTTGCACACAACCAAAGAAACGCTGCAAAGGAAACCAGCAATAGTATATATCGACGCTTGCAACGAAAAACCGGACAATTCAAATCATTCGTGACAAACCGGACATTTCAAATTACACATAAGGAATTACACGGACAAATTTGAATTGTCCGGTTTTTCACGAATAATTTGAATTGTCTGGTTTTTCACGCATAATTTGAATTGTCCGGTTTTTCGTTGCAAGAGTCGATATTATCAAAATAAAATTAAGACTGACTATTGGTTTAGTAAAAACCAAGTATTTAAGTCGTATAAAATGTTCGATTGTAACATCAAAAATAACGCAAACAAAATTAAAAAATTGATTTTGTTTTTTCTCAAACGATAGGAAAGTTAATAATTTGTAGCGTTTATTCGTATAAAAGAAAACTTGAAGCGATTTCATTTGTGTAAATTATTATGTGTGAAAATTTAACGTGGTTTGTAGGATTAAAAGGAATTTAGGACAGGTTTTCAGAATTTTAGAAAATAAACCTCTAAAGGATCATGATTAATCATTCCCGATAAAATGTATGGGAAATGCTCCTTCGTGGTGAGATATTCGGTGAAGTCCAGCATCGATTTCAAAGTTACACGAAGTCCTTTTGCAGTTTGCCTCGTCAAAAATATCGATTTCGCGATGCATCCTTTTTCCAGTAAGGTCTCCCATTGGTCAGGTTTAATCGCAGATTTTGGCAACACCACAAAATCCTCGTTATCTACTTTCAAACCACGTTCATAATCTCTTCTATTAAGGGCATCGAACATTGCGTTCATCCACTCACAGAATAACGCTGCTGCAGAACTCGTTTCCAAATCATCTGAACGCGTTTCCAAATCATCTTGGAAACGCGTTCAGATGATAGCGAAGACCTTTGGCAATGGAATTACTCAAAATCTGTACAGCCAATCTCACACGCATTTTTGCCGAACTGTGCAAATCAAAATGTTGGTAAATAACCCTCTATCCGGGATGCCGCCCGAAACCGTCTTGTTGTGAAAGAAGAGGGGGTTGACCAATCAGTTCGAATATTTTTAAATGTGTGTGTGAAAAGTTGCGCGCGTCGCATTCATCAGTTCATTGGACGATTCGGTATAAACGTAACCTCAAACTTGAGTGGCGCGAAATCCATGCGAGTAGAGGGGATAAGCAATCCCGGATAGAGGGTTAAGTTTCGGACAGATCCGGAAGGACAAGGACCTGTCGATGTTGCGCAGATCTTCAAAATATTTCCATTTTATCAAAGGACCTTCAGAATTCATCTTCAAATCGCCATAATGTAATCGGTTGCGTATGTATTTCATCAAATGGCTATTGGTTGCACTGCGTGGGTTTCATCCAATGGTTGATACATCAGTACCAACCCGTGATCAGCTTTGTCGTTTAAATTGTTGGCCGTTTGTTTTCCTCTGGAACCAATTTATCCATAGATAGTTTGAATAAATTGAAAAACTTTGTAAGTTGTTCTTCGCCCGGAGAATAAACACGTTTACTGTTTGGCTCCAATTTAAAATTAAAAGGGCGCCATCCGGTTTGTTAAATGGTTTACCGGGAAAACCATTCAGACTGTACTTAATAAATAATGTTAGACGGCACAAAATAAATAAAATAAGTCAAACAAAAATATAAAAATATTTATTAAATATATTGTCCACTATTTTGCTTATACAATAGGGTCGATAAGAGATGTTAATGATTCACAATCAAGGTTCAAAAGGATCGGTACAGCAAGCTCTAAATTATATACAATAAAAGGTTCGATATCTCAGCCTACAAATTATATACAATAAGAGGTTCGGTAACTTGAATTTATTTTAGCC
>JABFPB010007351.1:0-11101 GCA_022817645.1 Ceratoteleas bidentatus | reverse complement strand
TCCCGAAGCTTGCGAAGGGAAATTGATATGAAATTTGACACTGATTTACAATTAGGCACCATTAAAAATATATGCAATTACATATGGGCTCAAAAATCACATACTAAATCCTGTACTAAATGTGACAAAGTTCTGACAGAAACCGTTAGGACTTCCACATTAGTCCTAATGGAATTTTAAATTAAAATTCGTACACATTCTGTTAGAAAAATGTACGCATTACCGATTACGACAAAAGTTTCAACAAAATTAAACAAATAAATACTTATAAACCATTCGTTAAAAATACCATCAATTTTACTTTTGATAAGATAATAACAAATGAATGCTTTATTAATTTTTTTTAGAATTTTTGGCCCAAGTCTCTAGTAAAAATAAACATATGTCCCATATATTTCCAATATATTTTCAATATAATTGCAATACATTTCCAATATATTTCCAATACATTGCCAATATATGTACATTCATTAGAAATATATGTTTGCTGTATATTTTGTTTTACCAGGGTTGTTTATGAATTACACTGTACCATTGTTGGCACAACCCCATTGTGGGATACTCTTCCCTTTAGAAAAAGAGTTATGCAATATATATATGTTCGTATTTGTACATGACTGATATTGTGGATGCATTCAAGATTTAGTCTGAGTCGGAGAGCAATTTCGTACTTGGCTCCTCCTTAAGAGATCGGTTACCCGCGACAGTAAGCAGGGTATTTCAAATGATTTAAGTCCTCTGGTGTCATTGTTCCCTCTCCATTGTGAACGAATGTGGAGGGGATAATGATTCACGTCCAAACTCAATACAAGAAATATTATTATCCGATCAGCCAGTTTTAAAGTAAAAGAAAGATTTGCCTTTATAAATGACGTTTATTTAAAAATTGCATGTGGAAAGTTCACGTGAAATTTCCACACGGAAATTTGTCATGTAGTTTGGAAAATTTCACAGGAAATTTTTCTTTTATTCAGGAGTACACGCATACTCGATCGTATGTATTTTTCAGCTGAAAGGCATCTCTTTTGCGATTTGATTACCACACTTAATTATGCACACTTAAATCACATTGGTCCTTAGATTTCATACATACCTCAATATATAAACTGTAAATGCTAAAATAAGAATGTTGCTATGACCACAATAATCCACGGTGTTCTCAGATTTCCATAGAATAATAAATGCAGGTACAGCGCCGGCCGTCATAGCAACGCCTATTACAAGCTCGTTATAATTTAACGATGTTAAGTATCTGCAAAAAATTTCATTCATTAAGTTACTTAAAATGATTATCTAATGTCGCATACAAATATTTTTATATACTATCTAATATAATAAAAAACACGGAAATAGATAGAAATTTACTGTATGTATAAACAGGAAATTTCGTTTTCTTGGAGAAGAAAATACTTATTTCGGGAAATTTCCTCCGTGGATTACAGAAATGGAAGAACCGTATACAAAAATGGAAATTTCCTTTTTCGAGTGGAACTTTAACACAAGCATACATTTTGAAATTGAACAAACTCACATTGGAAGATATGTGTTCAGCACGCTCCAAAATATTCCCAGGACCACAAAAACGATCATTAATGCGACAGTTTCGTTTCCGTATCTTTTAACAGCACTCATTGGTAATGCCAGCATGCCACTTCTGGTATGCCACCAACCCTCGGACGGACTCAAAGGCATTCCCTTTGAAACAGTAGCAATACAGGATGCAATGAGCATTAAAACTGCGTAGAGCCCTATTGGAGCGTAGATTGGAGGCTCTTTGGGTACAAGTGTGGTTAAATAACCACTTAAAGCTCCAAATGCAGCGAATCCAAGTGAACCGAAAGCTAATTGCCGTCCAACGTCGCCTCGCCCACAAGATGTTTCTCGTGTAGCAATAACTACTGCAGCGTCCAGCAAGGCGACCACTGACGTCGCAAAAGCATCAGCGATAGATCGAATAGTCACATATGCATAGAACATCAAAAGTGGACACTGTAAGCCTAACACATGTTGACAACAACTGTCTGCTAGCACACTCTCTGAAATAATAATACATTTGTGAATTCTTCAAATTCGGAAAACGATTCTGGTTTTTGTACTCAGAGATATTAGCAACTCATGCAATGTAGAAGTCTATTTTTGCAGTGTGTGCATATTTAGAATTCAAGTCAGTAAATTTACCTTCGTCAGTGTAGGGATTTACTAAGTCGCATTCGACAGAACAAGTCTGATTAAATTCCGACATGATAAGCTGAAGATTTTGAGGTATTCGGCAGAAGAAATTCTGTGCGATTGGGTAAATACACAGATCCAGGTCCATGTCGGATGGCCTTGTTTGTAGCAGGGTGCCTTGAATGGACAGATTGTCCGTAAATGGAGTGTACACATGGCACATTCGTTCAGTCATGTTGCTGTAGCACAGGTGTGGTGGTTCGGTTTCTGGAACATATCTTCGATGTTTTTTTAAATCTTTGGACTCCTGAAAAAGATAACGGATATGTTGTTAATTCTTTGGATAATCAACATCCTCGATATACTTTATTCTAATATT
This sequence comes from Ceratoteleas bidentatus, assembly GCA_022817645.1. Taxonomy (NCBI): domain Eukaryota; kingdom Metazoa; phylum Arthropoda; class Insecta; order Hymenoptera; family Scelionidae; genus Ceratoteleas; species Ceratoteleas bidentatus. Next base: position 8,553 of record JABFPB010007351.1, on the reverse strand, counting down.
CTAAAAAATGATTCTGTTTGAATGTACCTGAGGCAAAGCATTAATTTCATCCAAAGGTTTCACCGCAATATCTCCACTTCCTTCAATTTCTTCGTTATTCGGAATTTCTAATCGATTATCGTCAAACCCAGATGATTCCTTCTTCGTAGGAGCTATTACATTACACACGTACTCACATTTTGACAAAGTAATTTGGCCAAAACGTGCGTCATCAAACCATCTATCACAGTTTGGTACATCGTGACACCTTTCTTGGTGAATACTGGCTCCATTTTGATCGCAAACAAATTTCACAGCTGGTATTCCTTCGTGCGAAAAGTCCATTCGATTGACAGGCGGTATGAAAAGTAAAGCCATGTATAAGATGCCAGACATTACACATGCAATGGCAATCATATAACGAAGATGACGACCGGTAGAAGGCTTTTCGTTTCCATCTTGCCTGCGAGCCAATCTGTCAGCTATTGGAGCTGCAACCATTGGACCCAAGGTTGCAACCATAGGTGATACCATAGATAATATCTGAATTTGTTCCTTCGTAAATCCAACTAATTCCATGTGAAGGGGAAGAAAAGGGTACAAGCTTCCCAAACCTATAAATGAACTTCCATTAATACTGCGTAAACTTTATTTTTCGTATATAATACAAATCGTATAATGAGATATTGAAAATTGCATTCAACTTAACTCCAAAAAACACAAAAAGGAGACATTTCAGGGATATTAAGTTCTTGTTGACGAGTTTTTTACGAGGTATTTCTTTCTTATCCAAGTCGTCCGCCATGGTATTAGCCCTTCTCGGGAATGTAAACTCTTTAAGGAAAAACTAACGACCAACAAGCTATCAATCCATCTACCGATCTACGGATCCCGTCTTCGCCTTCGTTTATCCATTTTAGTACTTCGTAATGTTTCTAGAACATAATGATATCTATGTTGATAATCGGCAGTGGCAATAATATATTGTGTAACAAGTGCATATGAATGAGAATCTCATTCGCACGAGTCGAAGGCTATTTTAGCAATCGCGATAATGTTAAGTTTAGACGTACATAACGTTCTTGATGACAAATAAATATTTTTTCCACAAGTGTACAAAGAAGTCATATTTGCACACCAGGGAGCGAAGTCCAATATGATGCATTTTTACGTGTCTACAAAGTGTCAGCTTATCAAACTGTTTCGAATTGCCGCGACAAAAGGTATTCTATATATCTTGGGTGCAAAGTTGTACTTCCAACTCGAATGGAACGTGAGGTCCGAAGCCGAGGGTTATCACTTTATGTTTTCGAAAGATGTATTAATTTATGCGACAAATAATGCGAAAATAATTGCTTACTAAATAGCTATTTTCGTAACAATTATTGTTTAAAAGCAGTGTCGCTGCTTTTAACAGATTCGATAATGAAATTTTGCTTTGATTACTCTAGTTTATCCAACGTTCTGTTTGAATCAGAAAATTAAAATTGTACGACTGAAAAATGAAAAACTAATTTATTTTCCCCCTTTGCCTAACAGAATTAGATGTTGGAGTGCTTCTATGTTTATACACATTTTTAATTATAATTTAAAATTATCGAATTAAAAGATATTCGTTTCCATTGTAAATTTTCCTTTCTTGTATTGAAGGAAAAAAACGCTATTCGAGAGAGTAAAACAAAGTTTTGGAACATAGTGCTCCCAAGGGAATAAAACTTCTTTTTCCTTTAGAAATACACGAAAAATGTGATTTTCTTCCATTAACTTAAGCGTAAGCTATTTTTAATTATCGCAACCAGTGGTAATGTATTAAATTTCCTGACATCATTTTCCCGTCAAAACTATGCCGTTTCCGTAACGTTACAGAAAAAAGATTATATGGTGAGATTAAACTGCAGATGCTATATAATCAAATGTACGTGTAATCGATTACATCTATGGATTACGCAATATTTTACGGAAATTTGCACAACTCTTTTTATAGCTTGCTTAATTTTAGGCGAATCCCATGATTCGCTTAATAAGATTACAGCCCAAGGACAATGATTTCTGGTATGCTCAAATTTCATGCGTATTTCATACCATTAAGTGACGGGAACGTTATTACAATTGAAGGGCCCGATGCAATAAGGAGACTTATGCTCGAACACAGTTAACTCTACTCTCTAATTCTTTTAGAGTGAGAACACTAATGCTGGTTTTATTGTTTTGAAATAGCATCCTGCTGGTTTTCCGGTGATCTGAAAAAACTGGAAGTACGGTTGCATTGATTGAATGCTGATTTGCTTATCATATTGGAATCTGTGGTGATTCGCAATAATGTAATTCTATTTGTAATTTAATTTAATTGAAAAGAGTCTTATCATATATTTGATTGTTTTATGCAAATGTATTTTTAGAGCTAATTAATAAGATAGAAAAAAATTATATGAAAATGGTTTACTGAAATCAGATAATTAGACTACAAATGTAGTAAACTGTAGAAAATCATTCTTATGTTTTTCAAAATTGTCAAGAATTGTGTATGAATAGTATTATAACAAATTAAATTCAATTGGATATCATCAGCGGATTATATAAATGACTGTAATATTGTTTACAGAGTGTGACATTTATAATAAATTAAATCTCTTGCACGTCGATCTTAATCAATGCCCCATTAACACGGGGATATTAGACGAAAGCAGAATTTACATATTATAAGTAGTCTAATCTTATTATGTTCTATTTTTTTAAATGTTAAAACAGATTTTGAACCTTGTCGTACTAAATAAAATAAAAATTTTTCGTAATAAATAAAAAATTAATGTGTTTCGAAAAATAAACGTGTAACTTTAGAAGTGTTTTATATTTATATAATTTCTTATGTTATTGTTAATAATTTTATTTTTTTGCAAAATTATGTATTTTAGTATGTAAGATACTTCTTTATTCATCTAAAATCCAGAGTAACACGAAAGCAGTATATGATTTTCATATTTCAAATAAATAGGATTTGGCAAAAGTGACTGAACTCTGACGTGTGATGAAAACTGTAATTGCTGTTTCTATTCTCACATGTACATTTGTTTCTACTCGGATCAGAATACAGTGCATAATATGATACCTAAAGCGAGTTAAGTATTCATCTAACTAGGTTACGGGCGGGTCAGAGAAGACCCAATGTTTTCATTCATATTGCAAAGAATATATTATTCACAATTTTGCTGCGTTTCACTTAGTGAAAGTTAATTAATAAAAAGTTAATTGAATCATCCATAACTGATCCTCTATTATTGAAAATACTGTTATTTCCTTCGCAGCATAACCCTCTGAAGAGTTACATGATACACCTATAATTTATCACAAACCAACTTAAGTGTAACAAAGATTTCGAAGATATAAGACAAATATAAATCTTATTCAGAATAATTGAATGATTAGAATGACAAATTAGATTCATTGCTATTGTGGCAGATAGTATTCAGGGGGAAATAGTAAAAGGAAAAAAATGTTGATCAAAAGTAAGTAGCTTGTTTAAACTGAACTCTTTGATGGTTGTACAATTGAACAGCAAGAATCAGCACTCGATCTAAATAGTATTGACGGGGAAATTAGCATCGTCAAATGACTAATTGGTGCCGTATAAATAAGGGCTAAAGCCAGTAACTATTAACATATATGAGGCCAGATTTATGATGATGAATCTAGAAAATCAAGACTTGACTTTTGACAATTTTATATATTCTCATGTGAACGAAATTATATTATTCTCAAATAAAATTGTTTTAATTAAATTTAATTAAATATAATTTTATACCTGATATTACAAGATTTTGATATTCTGCAAGTGCCGAATCATATAATAGAGAGTTTAGGCAAATTAATTGAAAATGATTTGCATTTTATATAATGTAGAATGTTCAGTATCATGGAATTAATTAGATAACAAGGGGAAAACTATGTTTTGTGCGTAAAAATAATAACGAAGTACTTGTCAGTGTGTCAAAACATGTATGCGGTATGCATCATTAATGAATCGATTGCTAAACAGCTAGAAAAAAACGTAACCTGTCTAAAAAAACTTTAAACGAGAATTTGCAATAGAAGTAAAAACCGAGATAAATGCCTGCGTGGCTAAGAATGATTTGAAATAGAGGAATTGATTTCTTTGAAGCAATAATAAATTATTCAACGTATTATTTGTAAAAATAAACGTAACCTTTTCACCAAATCTAGAAGGTGACACTCTTTAACCGTCGTTATAAATAATACGATAAAAATAAACAAAATGAATTTACAAAAACGTAAATTCATTTTGTTTATTTTTAATAACATAATTGTCTCATTTTATTGTAATTTTCTTTATCGAAACAAAATGCACTATTAAATCTTAAGTAATCTTTCATTTTTCATTAATGATTCATATACAAAATATATGTAATATCTTAAAACAGATGTTTACAACTCTCATTTTCCGTGAAGTAAAAATCCATTGTTTTGATCCTTTTAATTTAACAGGACAAAATTGATCTATCATAAAATTTAAGATATGTAAATACGTTTTTATAAAGATTTTGATAAAACAAATTACGCTTTCTTTTGAATGTCATAATTTTAAATTTTGCGCAGAATCTGTCGATGCAATTGTCACATTTTTTTCGATTTTCGCCTTGCACTTGACATGCGATTTAATCGTGCGATTCGAATGCGAGTAATTCACCCGCAACATATGTGTTCGAACATGCGTATAACACGCTTGTTACATACAAGTTGCACATGAAAATTGTTCTTCTGTATCCATGGAAATAATTTCATTATTGCAGACGATGTCAAATGTAATTTTGAACAAAAAATATCCCAATCAGTGAACGGTACCTCGGCATATTCAGATTCCCTGAAATAACTGAATTCGCCAAAATCAGTTTGTTCATAAAATCTCACCCAATTTGCATGGGACTCGTTACGAAATCAAATACGACCTTCTCCTCTACAAGCAATTTTTCTCCTCAAAACTCGTTATCCCACACGTCCTTAATTAGCCTCGAATCCTCTCAATTCGGGCCTCATTTCCTTCCGCCGGAGTGATTGACCCAAAATAATTTAACGCATTTGACATATTTCCTCCAACGACCGTCTCTCCAATTACACTTCCAAGTCACGCAATTACAACTCTCCTCTTTCCTATCATTAGTACACTTTTTCATCCCCTGCTCTTTTTCATTCACCACTTTCCCCATCCACCCTTTACTCACGACGCAAATCCGCCTCTCATCTCTTTCTCCTCTACCCAACAATCCTAAAACAGCCATCCCATTCAACCCCACTCACCCCTAATAACACAATATATTCTTCCAAACGTGCCAGTGGAATATTCCAATCTCCAAAATGTCCCACTAAAATTATTCCCAGCACCTCCAATTTCTACCTTCCAATCTCCCAGATATTGATATGAGAATATTCTCAGAATAAAAAAACCCAAACATTGCAATGTCCCCCTGACCTTCGGAATATTCTCAGAATGACCTTCGAATATTTTGTCTTATTAGCCTCTCATCCCTCCCGTTCCACATCCCATCCAAACCGCCGCACTTGCAATCGCATGAACGTGTTTTAACGCGAAATCACTCGGGAATTGCGTACGCGAATCGAGCCGTTTGATTGGCAGTTTGATTTGACTGTCAAACGCGTAAACAAACGGGTTGGCGCGCATCCAGGCAACTCACTCGTGTGCGTTTGTCGGCGAAAAGCCCGCGACCTCGGAAGCGCAGCGAGAAGCCCGAGTGGCTCGCCGACGTTTTCGGACGGACTGCGAGCCGATCGAAGCCAGCCACTCGCGTGGAGTTTGTTAGGCGACTGTTGCGTCCCGGCTGTCTGCGACGCCGCCGCGCGCCTCAGCGCCGCCGATGAGCAAACGTCGATGTGCGAATTGCAGACCATCACCGTGACACCAGCGTGCGTGTATATTTCCGGACCATTTCTCGATCGGCGGCCCGAGCGCCCGGCTGTTCGCGCGGTGCCGATACCGGGGATAATTTGCCGATTAATTTATCAAACAAGCGGGCAGAGTAACGGCACCGCGAAACACGGCCGAGCCAGTGGCGGCGATCAATGGCTTCGCGGATACGCGTGGCGTTCGAAAGGGGATACGGGCGAAGAGTTTATCAAGTTGCGAGATAAAAATGGGTGGGAAGTAAGTTTTTGAGAGAAGTTTCTTGTAGTCGCTAGGAAAAAATGTGACAAAAAATGTGTTTAAATCCTTCGGAAAAATAAGCCTTTTTTACGGGCGATTACGGTCAAAACGACTGAAAACGACAGTTTACGTTGCAAAATTACGGTTTTTCTGCCGGAATTTTCTCCCGGGAGCGCGCCTTTTTCGTTTATTGCTACAGCTTTTGTAACTCAGGACAATAAGAAGGAAATTTCAGGACAATCTCCTGAAATTCCGGATTGATTTATCTAAAATTTTTGGTGATAGTTGGTGAAAAAATAGTAATTCAAAAAAGATTATTTTATCACATTTTATTTATCTAATAATGGTTAGAGGAAATTTCTCTCGGTGTACAGATAAAAGTAGTGACGAAAAACGCATAGAATGCATCACAGAAGTGTTTTTATGTCATACTACAAACATACTACCAATTCGATCACTTCACTGTCAAAAGTCAAACAGTATATACAAATAGAATCAGACCTACTTGTGTCTGATGGAATTTTTTAACTGAGTTTAGAGGAAATTACTTCAGAATTGTATTGTTTATGGAGAAAAAGAATATGAGGGACATTCAGTTTGATAGAGAAATGCAGGGCGATATTCACAGCGGAAACTTGGTGAACATTTGTATTAGGAACCAACTATTAGATCTATATGCTGGTTCAACGAATATGGGGATTCATAAAGAAAATGTTCTATGCGATTTTTGACATTGTTTTATACATATCTAATTGTTGCTAATTTTTTATCTGGGAAATCGTAATTTTCAACACGAAATGCAAAAGAAATCTTAGATCTTGTAAATTATATTTTATAAAAATCTGTACCCTGATAAATGCATTAATAAACTGTTAATAATACTTTACAAAACAAAATCCAGAATGCAAGGTCTTAGAATTGTTGTTAAACGTTAAAGAATTTTCGGACTAATACAATAGGAATATTATTGTGATAGGTAGATCTTTTAAGGGGTGTTGTTTTCGTATGAGATATGATTGCGTATCGCCTGTTTAGGGGAATGAAATGAATAGCTGAAAAGGATTAATTGGGGCGAACTGAAATTGAATTTGAGGTGGAACCATGAAAGTTTCTGGTTTTCTGCAGATATGATCAATATATGATTGGAGATTAGTTCTAATGGGTGGATTTTACGAGTGTAAAATTGGATTTATGAGGCTGAGGTGAAGGCCGAATGGGATTATTAAGGTTAATAGTGTACTTGGGTTAGCGAGTTAATAACATGGATTTTGCAAGTTACCAGTTGCAAATTACAGAAAGATCTGAAAATTGCACAAAAGTTTTGCGACGTGGATAAGGCATATCTTTATTATGCCTGCAAGTGTTTATGTTGCCTTAAATGTTTGTTGTCAAAAGTTTAATAAATTGTTGAAAAGTTGTACGAAGCTTTGTTTATTTTTCCTCATTACAGCCATATTAACGAATGCGTGATTGGTATAACCCAGTATTAATTAATATGGTTCTGCATGTTTTCAATAACTAGATTATTTTATTATTTTTAACAGATCTATCAAAGATTAACATTGCGCTGTTAAAAGTATAATTATAGTCACGCGTCAAGCTATATTGAGAATATTAATCGATATTTATTTTTAAAGTCTGCAATTTTTTAAAGCTCAAATATGCGATATTTGCAAATATCGCATATTTCAGCTGTTCTCAATCTGCAAATCATTACGTCAGAAGATGAAAACTTAATATTAAAAAAAAACTTTTTAGTATTAAAAGTTTGTTATTCATAACAATATTTTAATATTTAAAAAGTTTGGTTAAATCTGTTCAATGTTACAACATTTCAGCTGAATGCAGATGTGACGCATTTTTCGGATTTATTTTAATTTTTTAATTTTTTCTGGTTACCTTGACCTCGATGAGATAATAAAATGCCTTCAAATTTGTTTTAAATTACCTTGTAAAAAAACTACAGTTCAAACATTCTAAAAATTAAACATTTTATTAATTTGTAATCAATCAATTTGTAATTTTAAAACAATTATGTTGTTTTTATAAGATATTTGATACTTTCCCGTGTGTTAGGTTCCTAAGAATTCCTAAGAAATTGTTCAATATTTCCTAAGAATTGTGAAACATTGCCTATGAATTCCTAACAAATTCCTAACAAATTCTTAGGAATTTAAAGCGCGAGTTCCCTATCCCTATTGGATTTGTAGCCAAATTCGGCATTTGCTAGAATTAAATGGAATTCATTTTTCGTTTTTGAATGTTAGAAATAGTTTAATCAATTCCAATTGGGGAATTAAAAGTTAACTTTTTCAAAATGTCATCCTAACTGGAATTGAAAAGAATAGAAAAGAATTCATATTATCAGTTTGAATTCAAATTTCGGAGTTGAACAGAAACGA
>JABFPB010007350.1:0-11101 GCA_022817645.1 Ceratoteleas bidentatus | reverse complement strand
GAGCACGTGGGCTGCTGAAGGCAGTCCGAGGCGTAATACGGAGTTGACAACACTCGAGTGTTGTCAACTGCTCTTACCGCCCTCTCGAGCGGGCGGTAAGTGCACGTGATATATAATAGTACATTATTTCCATGGTTTACGTGCGCGTCCGAGGCGAATATAGTGCTTCATGGACCGAGGGCACGGACGGTTATTGATTTATTGCGGTCTGACGACTGTAATAATGCTCGAGGGCGAAGCTCGAGAGCATTATACAGCCCGAGATCGGTAATATTCAATGGCCGACCAAGCCCTAGGTGCATAACCTAGGTATTATGCACCAATACTGAGAAATTGTCGGATACTTGACACCCTACTGTGTGTCGATGAATTTATGAGATGTACTAGATAATAATTTATATGTAATTGTAAAATTGTGCAACTTTTCAATAAAAAAATAAATAAAAATAATTAATATCAATTGGATCTAAGCAAAGCCACTCAAACGTTCCTCTGTGTAGTATACATTATATTTATTCGCGAGAAAAAAAAATTGAATTACGTTCTTGCAACATGAATTTATATATCACAAATCTCTGTACAGTACAATTGTCTGTTAAATAAATAAATAAATAAATAAATAATAAATAAATAAATAAATAAACAATAAATGAATGCATCTCGGAACGAAATCTGTTCCAAAAACAAGATTATATAAAATACACGAATATCTCCAGCTCCGCAGCATCGAGCCCTCTATTTTATGTCTCGGCATCGTTATCCTAAAGCCAGTTATCCTTAGTCAAAGCAAATCCATTGCGAACCTCTGTCGGGATGGGTTCGAACTGAACTTCCTCTTGGCTCAGGTAACGGGATGGCCCATCCTCCACTGAAAGAAATTCATACTACCTAAAAAAATCAAGGTGAATATGGTTTATTATTTCATGGTAAAAATACGGTACACAGTAAAAAATACGGAGTGAAATGAGTGTCATGGGAGTGAAATATTCACTCTATATGGAGTTTCAGCAGGTAACCACTTTTTAACGCCGTCAAAAGCTAGCCGGAGTGAAATGCACACTACATTTCAGTCATGTTGTGCGCATGTGCAGTAGACAAAATGACTCCGCGCGGTGTAAATTTTCACTCCGTTACTCTTACACTCACACCGTAGCCTTAAACTCCGTGAATATTTGACTGTGTATCGAGAACCAGGAGTTCAACTGCTTTCGTAATTAATTTCCGCAACATCTATAATAATGGTTATATCAACTATTACATAGATATCATGAAAATTAATTGCACGCTCTTGGTTATTATTACTATTCTTTTCGGCCTGTTTTTGGCTCGTTCTATCGACGAACCAATTTCTTCGGTAAATGTGCGGTTAGAAAGATAAACTTTTAAAAATGTGGAATGAACAGGATGTTACAGAAGTAAAATTTTCACTCCGAATGGAATCAGATGCGATGTGAATTTCCGAGGCTAGTTTTCGCTTATTTTCATAATGACTTCAGAAATTATTCTTTATTGTTAATAACAATGGCAAATATAATAATCACATGATTTTATTGAATGTATTCTCGACATTTTTGCGTATAATCTATAACAAGTTTGTCACTGCCAACGTGTGCACTAAACTGTACACAATCATTGAGTGATATTTCACAGCGAGATGATTAACCCCTTGCACCGAAAGGCTGAACTGTGTAAATGTGTAGGAATGCGCAAAAAGCGATGAAAAAGCTGTCGAAATGGAAAATGCGGGTGCGGGTGGCGGTTAGGCCCAAGACGGCGTCGTGCTCTCGGTTGGTGCTCGTTCCGCTCCCTTCCCGGCTGAGAAACGCGTGCGTGCGTGAGCCGGAAAGAGAGCGCAAAGCCGGCTCGCGGGGGTCGGAGTGAGAGCGGAGCAGCGACGCGAGAGCGAGAGGCCTCGGAGCGGAGCGAGACGGGGCGGACGGTTGCCTGGCGACCGGGCAGCCATCCAGTTCGATCCCAGCAAGGCAGCCATCCACCCTCCGCAGGATCGCAGTTCTTGCGGGATCTCGGCTGGCGACGCTCGACGCGATTTGGACGCGCTCACGCGCCGCAGCATGGTGGACGGAACGCGGGTGCGGTTCGCTCGGCGAAACAGTGAAACTGGTTTGGTGCGAGGCGCTCACTGAGCGATGCCGCGGACGCGGACCAGAGGGCCCCCGAAATCGGCGCCCCGGAGCGCCAGTATGTCATTTCGGATTTAATTCCCACCGACTGAGATTACCACGGCCGACATGTTCCAGTGCATCATCCAGCAGAGGAACGGCTGGATCCACCCGGCCAGCCCGGACACCAAAGACGTTTTCCCAGGTACGCCGCTCAGCCGAACGCTCCTGCGCCGATCGCGGCACCACTTTTACACCACGACGAAGCCATTTTTGTCGGTGCTTTTCGAACGAAATCTCGGAACAAAGACGCAATTTCTCGGGATTTCAAGAGGTTTTGTTGGAAAAGAGGCGGGGAGTGTGGGGAGGAAAAGGGGAGCTTCTGCAGGAAACTAGTTAGAGCCCTGGGAATGTGGAGAGTAATTTGTAAAATTAGTATTTCGAGAGGGCTGGATGTTACTTTCCGAGATTTATGGAAAAAAGAGAAGTGTATCCAATATATTTTACTACTTACAGTGAGAAAAATATTCCTTTGGGATGAAAAGGATTCCTGAGTGCAAAAAATTGTCAAATATTGAGATATAGTTGATCATTTCGAAAATGAGACTGTTTTAGATCAAGTTTTAATCTTTTTGGGTTGGGAACTGATCGTATTTTGATCAAAACGTATTTCAGTTATAACGCAAAAATGATCACAATTTGATCGAACCGTCTTATTGTTGGGATGATCAACTATTGCTAAATATTTAATATTTGTTTACTTGGCTTAACAATAAAACTGTTTTCAATCAAAACGATTCCTTTTGATAAGAAAAAAAATCATTTCGAGAGAAAAGGATTTCTTTTCGGCTTGGCTAGGAATCATTTTATATTATAAAAATGTTTTGTTCAGTTTGGCTTTTTAATATCATTGTGTTATTTAAACACTAATTTTGACTGTATCTTTTATCTAAGTGACATTGGAATTGGCCGTTTCCTCCAATAGGAAATGTTTAAATCTTGGAACACGGAAAAAGAATGCCATATTCGATTAAATGTCCTGAGAATTTTAGACAACTTTTCATTTACAAATTGATCTTTTTACAATTAAAATTACTACCAGAAGAATCCTACTAAATTATATTTATTCAACCAAATATCTTTTGGCGCACAAAAATCACGTTTGAAAACAGATCAGTTCTTATAAATAGCACACGAAAAGAACTGTCGGGTTTGAACGGTTGTTGACGTTTAATTAATACATGACGCGTTCAAACGAAGATCATAAACGATATATCGAAGAAACATCGATGTAAAATGGGTCAAAAGGCGCTTGCTTTGTCTAGCGTTGGACGGATATCTAGTCATGGATCATCTTACTGTTCTCCCGCTGCATATGATTAGAGAACTCAGATTGAAAACTACTATATTTGACCTGAAATAATCCGATATGTATTGATAGAACAATACAAAATCTAATAAAGAAATAACTCAAAAGCAGTAACTAATAACCAACACCTTTTTAATAATGAATAACATACTATTTCGGCATACGTATTCACTCTTAAAAAAGTACTATTTGAGTTGAATAATGAGTCTACTTGAAGCGGTTATGTTTGAATCAATTCTAAATCTCATACCTATTATAACCTATAACACACGGAAAATAGATTGTTTCCCCATACTTCATGGTCTTACTGTTCGTAATAGATTTTCTATTCGTCACAAATAGATGAAAGTTGAAAGTTCCAAGAAGTTTTTCTACTCTATCGTAGTAGTTACGAATTGTGTTTAATACTAATTTTTAAAAGTGTTACGAATTAATATATCATGAATTCAAAATCTCTTCAAATTGAAAAAGAACAACGTTACATATATCCCGCAGCAGAGTTTTAAACAGAAATTTAAAAAAGGCTTCCATTCAAACAGCGGTAATCAAATCGATCTATTATTTCCAAATGCATCAAAATTGCCGTAAAATTGCGAGTCATCGAGAATGAACTTTTTGAACCGTCATAATTCAGCGATAATCGGGTTAGTTCTAGACGACAAATTTGGGCTCTCGAAATGTAGTGGGCGCGCGATAATCTACGGAATTGGAGAGCTTTCTAACTCGCGACTCGGCAAGGATTGAGTTTGAGCGACACGTTTCGAAGCGGTCGTCGTTTGTGCGGTTTCCCGTGCGCAGGGGCTTCCACTGTTGTACCGGCGTAAGCGACCGTTGTAAAATTGGCTGTTTACAGCGGGATTTGTCGCAGCTGTCAAAAAATCCATCTGGCTCGACATCGCGAGTCTGCGTCGTGAAAAGTGAGTCATGCCCGGCAATGCGATCTGCTGAGGGAGCTTACTAGGAAATTCGATTCTCCTCGACGCTTTTACGCGAAATCTCGGAATCTGAGGCGCAAGCTGGCGCTTACTAAAATCGCGTTTCAGCGATAAAAAATTACATTCGTGAGTCGAGTAGCGAAGGTTCTGCGTTACGCTGGGAATGCGATGAATTGGAAGATCTTGCAAGACGAAGTGAAAGCCATTTTAACAGCTTAGAATAAGAGGGTAAAAATGTTGTTATAAATGCATGGATATATAGCGATATAAATATTTTATTGGTTCAATTAATCGCAGTATTAATGTTTAGGTTGCGTCATTTCAAATAGATATTTGTTGCCATAAACTCGTTTGAAAATGTTCAAATGTTTAGTTATCACATTAAATTGTACTGTAGGAAAATATATGAGGTTTGAGTTCGGTCAACTTTGAAACTGATTTACTTTAACGACCAGTTGTTGCAGCGGGAAATGAATGTTATCTGTAATAAATGTAACTAGAATTGAAATTACAGTAATGATATAAAGAACATTTAAACTGTTAGAAACTCAAACATTTCGTTCTAGGGCATTATTTGTGTGTAAAATTATATCCGTTTCTTTGTATAAATGCCTCTTTCCCTGTTAATGTCTATTTCTAATGCTTAAAAGGCGATCCTCATGAAAACAAAAATCAGTTCGATTGGTTCATTAGCAATTGTTTCGGAAAAGTATCATTTACCATTTACTTTGTAATCATTTCGACATTTGTGGTTTCTATTTTGATAAAAATGACTTCGTTCAAGACAGATTCAGTATTTAGTCTGCCAAAATGCACCGAAAAAAAGGTCGCTAATATCCACCAGACTTTCTGTAGAATTATCATGTCGCGGTTTGTTGATGTTACATGTTTACATGTTTGTAGGAGCAACAGTCCGCGGTCTGTGCTGAGCACATGCCGGCATTGTTGTCGAGTCGGTGCGAATCAATGCGAGAGAGAGGGAACACCTCACTGCGCATGCGCACCGATTCGAAGACAATGCCGGCATCTGCTCAGCACAGGCTGCAGACTACTGCTCGGAAAGAAAAATCTAACAAATTTAGTATACATTCACTGTTTACTTTTTGCGTAAGATATTTTCGTTACTAAAAGCATACAATTGTACAAATTTCGCATCCCGCTTCGTGTACAGATTGTGCTTAGAATTCTACACCAAAGCTTTGGTAAAGCTTTCTTGCAAATGCACAAACAGGGGGCGTTGCTTACGTTTGCATTTGCAAGAATCTTTTACCAAAATAGTATACAGAGTCTGAGCAAATGAAGTAAGCGGAGTGAAGTACTAAAATTGTATAATTCTATGACATTTTACTTGAAACTTTGTTTTTGATTTTGTATAAAATAGTCGTTTACTAATATTGTCAGCTTTGTCCGTACTAAAATAGTAAAAATGTTCTTTCCGTGTGTCACTGCAAACATGTAAACATGTGATGAAACCGAATTGTAGATTACACAAATTATTTTTTTCCGGATGTCTACAAAGTAGCTACTTATTTGTTGCAGTGTAGCAGCTGATTTTCAAACTGAATGTACTGATCGTTTAGATGTTTTAACGTTCCTATTGTACTAAATGCAGAAAAACTATTTCTTTTATCAACAAATATTAGCAATGGAAACTTATTTTACAATATTTGTTCACAACTAGAAGATATGAATGTCTTGAAATTTTGATGAAACCGAAAGAATCGTATAAAAAAATCATCTTCCATTTGCTCGAACGTCGTACAGGAATCACAAAATCAATAATATCCCGTCTACTTCCTGAAAAGTTACGCCAAAGTTGCATAGGCCTGGTCAGTCGGTAATCCATTTCGCAGATGAGATCGAACAGTTGCAAGAACGACCACAATTATGCTCACGACCGCAAAACCGACCACAGTTACGAGTACGCATTCGCCCCCTTGCCCCACTCGGCACCAATCCGCCGCAATTGTGCCCTTTTTTTTGCAACTGCTTCCCGCGTGTGATCGCATATTAATGCATGATCCTATTTCCTCTGGCGCTGCGCACTATCTGCGATCAGCATAAAACTTGCGATAAGGCAGCATCGTTTGGTTTATTCGACGCGGGATTAGATAATTGGGAGCCAGAGGGAGAGATAAGCTGCGTTCAGAAGGTCAAGAGGCCCCTTTCAAGTTGACTCGCTTATCGCGGCGAATCGCTAAGGATTCCCGGATCGAAAGCGGTTTGCGTCTGTCTAATGTTGATATTAATTGACGAAAGTTGCGTACGAAATGGAAGTTGCGGCGGAGTCATTTTTCGAGAGGTAATGGTGTTTCCAACCGAAGCTTGATTGATCGGCTTAATTTATGTTAAGTAGTTTTTCATGCTAATGCGAGGAGTGAAAAACGTGAAGTGGTCGTGGGAAAAACTAATTATTTTCGTCACGAAAGAAAATTGGTACAGTATTTACACATTTTTTATTTGGGGTTCTACAGTCTGCCGACAAATGTAGAACAGTCAATCTCGTGATGGGACTGCCAAAAATAAAGTAACAAGCTTTGATCTCTCCATTTTTCTGATTCAAAATGAAGCATTATGAATCTTACCTATTTATCACCTATTTACATTTCGAGCACTCGAGTTATCTATTGCAAATCTACCGATGTTGTCGCGTACGACGAAAATAATTGAAATAATTGAAATAGATAGTTCTTTTCGAATCAGACAAATCGTTTTGAATGGGTTTTTCACATCAAAATAACTTTTGGCAATTACTTTTTTGATGAATTTCCGATTCAGAGCGTCAATTTAGCGAGTCGAACAAAAATTTACGAATTTCGCTGTTGCTCCGTGAATAATTGTCCAAACACGAAAATAATGCATCAGAATGCTTTCTGACTTAAAAATGAGCATTTTTTCATTCAAAATGCTAATTTTTAAGTCGGGAAGCATTCTGATGCATTCTTTTCGAGTTTGGACAATTTTTAAGTAGAAAATTCGCTATTTAGCTGTTAGAAATGACTTCTCTAGTGATTTTGGTGTAACCAAGAGCGTCCACGTTGGGCGCCCCGGCGGATCAATCTAGGCAGTCGATCACGTGGCAACAATGGGCCGATTGGTCACCGGCGTAATTCAATATGTGCCGCTAATCCAACGGCCGTGCAAGCGAAGAAGCGGACCATTCAGGAGCTCGTTTAATGTTTCACTAGCCACGAATAAGTGAGCGAATGTGCGCCGACAACTCGAGCGCCGGATAGCTCTGCGTGCACGAACTGCCGTGCGTATAAACGCAGGAAGCTGTAAATTGATGTGCCAAGCCGCAGCGGCAGCGCGTGCGTTTGCACTCAGATAATCGCTGATAATCGCCGCGCCTTGTATATTGTCTTCGACGTGACCTTTCGCAAAGGAAATGACATCAATTGCTACAATTTCGCTAAATGCCGGGCCAATTGACGAGAAGACGCGGACACGGTTTTACCGACAGGGGCTGCTTATTCTTCGCGATCATTGTTTTGAATCAGATCTGTCGCTAATAATGGGATCCTGTTTGGGGGCATTGGCTAAAAGGTCCAAGTGAAATGATAAAGTTACCTTGGGTCACAAGGAAAGCGTGAGCTCAATCTAGCACCATCACATTTTATTTTGTCCTAACTCTTTACAAAACCTGGTGTAATATTTAAAAGCAATAGCTTAAAAATGACAGATTTTTACGCAGAACCTTGCTCTAGTCAGTAAATTGACGTATGAAGGTTTGTTTAATTAATGAAAGCTCACTTTCCACGCCAATCCACCCATTCAAACTTTTTCCGAGCTTACGACATCACCTTACTACGAAAAACGAGTTCTTCAGAATAGACAGACACCTGTCCAAACTTAGCAATAAATTCATTAATTTCCAAACTGCAAGTGATTAATTATATCTGGCGCCGAAAATCTATTTAACCCTGTCACGCCGTCCCACCTCATTACTCAGAACAAGTGCAACATCAGTCACATAATTGACACCGTCGTACTCGCCTAATGTCTGTTTCTCCACATAAAAGATCCCGTAAAAACCAAGGCGAATGTCACGATTCGCTCGTGACAATGACACGCGGGCGTAACACTCACACGCGAAAAGAAGAAAATACGGGATATGACGTGGTCGACAAAGGATTATCGGTGGAGGGATCCCGCGGAATTTTCGACACGGCCACGGGGGACACGGCCCACATTGTTTCCATTCATGTTCTCGTTAAGCAGCTTTTGTGCCACTGGTACGTGCCAGACGACCACGCGCCCCAAAGGATATCTTCCCTATCTACGTTTTTCAATTTTCTCCAAGTTGGCTCGAGAACAGATAAATTACCCGCCCTAGTAAAAATTGTGATTATGCTGAGATCAGTAAAAAAAACTTACTTTTTTTTGTGTCTCAGTAAGTCTCTATACTTTAAAAGTATATCGGATGACGTTAACATGAATAAGAAGAAGAAGAAGACGAAATTCAGTAAAAACATCGATTTTCGTACCATATCTTTGCAAACAATGGATAAAAGTCGTTGATTCTTGGTTTTCCTAGTCAGTTTTGTGCGGCCTATATCGAAGTCCTACAACGAATTCCAGCTTTTGTTTTTGTTGTTGCATGGTGCAAAAATGACCATTTGTTCACTCCACATAAGGGACTTAGTGCCTCCGGCAAAGTTTTTTTCGTACTTGGCCGGGGACACTGCCGTATCCCCTGATAATTAATTTCTCGCTGGAAAGTTTCCCACTTCATACTTTGATGTTTCCAGTTTTTAGTCTAATTTTTTTCACTGGTCTTTCATTAATTTAACGGCAACATTTTGCTCATAAATAATTAAACTCAATTAATTGAGTTTAATCCAGAATAGGATCACATAGCGTAGATCAACATTCTTTAGAGAGTAGAGGAGCTAAGTACAAAGTGAACTGAATAGTGCAAGAGTAGGTCGTCACCTGTACAGAAACGCGGAATTTTCGTGATTTCGATTTCATTTAGCTAAGCTGAGCGCGATTGACTCAGGCGGGTGTGCGTGAAAATGTGACTGTTATTGGAGAGAGATGAGGAGCTATGCAATTTATACGGTGTCAGCGAGAAAAATGGCGGATCTTTGAAGCAAGTATTATTCAGCCGAGTTTTATAAAACAGTTGTAATTAACAGATGTCGCGATTCACCTTCGATTGAGAGAAAAGTAAGAGTCGATCGTTTACTTCAATAATCCGGTCAACGATGGAATTTAACTTTCTTTAAGTTTTGACTTTTTCTTAATTGCGAATCTAAAGTTATTTGTCGCTTTCTTGACATGAAACTATGCGTATTTCTTAATAGTACAGACATTTGATTTTTGTTGATGTTTATCAAATTGTATAGCAATTGGGATTATTTTTTAAACAATTTGCATAAAACTAATTTTATTTTCATCTCACAGAAAAACGCTGTATTAGCACAATAGAGATCAGTGAAGAAGATTTCAGTTGATTTGAAGCTCCATTGATTAGGTGTCTAAGGCAAAAAATGCTCGTTTATTTTTATGTTTTAACGGAGAAATCGAACGGGAAACTGGGACAAAAAACGTCGAAAGTCGCGAACCGTGCGTAACGAGAGCACAAACTTGGGCTGAGGTGAATCCATCTTTCGTAAAGCTAATTTTCTCCGGTTATATCTGCTATCACAGATCGCAAATGTTGTGATGTTATACTGTAATATTGATATATGAAGAAAGGAGACGAATATGTAATTAGGGTAGAACAATCATGGCAGGCAGTCACAAAAGAGTATACCACTCAATAGACATTTCAGTCCTGAAATCTGACTTAATGTGACACTGTTAAAGAAAAATAGCTCACTTCTTTATTAAATAAAAAAACATTCATGTTATTCATTTTCATATCTATATTTTGGAGATAATTTTTGGCTGGGATTGCTGTAGATAAAGTTTATGTTGCCCTCTTTCTTGGATCATGCCAAAATATCACGTGAGAAAAAATATCGTCCTTTCCACCCAAGTCATGTGCGATTCGGGAGGAAAGCTGATGAACTCATCAACTTTTCTCCCTAGTTGCAGAATGTACTACTCCCGTGCACTTGTGGTGAAAAATATCGTACGCAACACGGCGGGAAAGGCGATTCCTGACTCATTCGCTGTAACACTCGGCCTCGCTTCGTGCTGCAGTACACTTGTCGGGAACCCCTATTTCCCACCCTATTTGCGGAATATACTATTAATTTTTTATTCAATTCCGTAATTAATTTTAGTGATATTTCAATGTATAAATGAAAGGGAGAAGATTTTCGAATGCTGCCCATTTATTCATCATTAACTTTAGCATTAAGGCGGCTGGCTTATTTTTCAAAAGAAGTGTCAGCGAGTTTACATTTTATACTACACTCTTAAAAATAATCGATTAAGAGTGAAAATATATTTCTTTAAGTATATTCTTTTAAATATCATAACAATCCTTTAAAATTTAAAGGAATATCTTTTTATGTTTAAAAGAATTGTTTTGTGTTTAAAGGAATTCTTTTGTTTTTAAATAATTATTTTGTTTTTTAAAGGAATTCCTTTTGGATATATACCCTAGTAGAAATTGTACGAAATTGATGGGGTTGTGATCGGGTACGTCACGCATTGAATCGATGTGGCCCTTATCGGGAAAATTTTCCACACGAGATCCATGTCTGGGCCTTATCTGGCAG
>JABFPB010007349.1:0-11101 GCA_022817645.1 Ceratoteleas bidentatus | reverse complement strand
TGCTTATTTTGCTATGAAATACATTGGTTCTTATAACAATGTCTTATTTCATTTTCTTGGAAACTGTACTGTGAAAATCAATCAAATTTTTTAAGAAATTATTCCTTATCCTTTTTTTCTTCAAGGGTTCAAATTTTGAACTATTTGATATTTCTGTAGCGTTTTTTTAGATTAAAGATTCTAGAATCTTACTTTAAGGCATATTTAGTTAGATAAATACTAAACATTCTTCTGGTACACTTGTATATAGATATGATGAAATCGTTTATGTTCTGTTCCAAACTTTTTCAAAAATACAAAATGAAAGATGCAAAAAAAGCTTCTAGCTATGTAACATCCTTAAGAGTTCGTGAATTTATTAAAAAAAAATAATTTGTCGGCTTTTTCTGTCGAATCATTCCGAATTTATTGTATAAAATTTGCTCTGACTGTTTTGATTTAAATCATCTGATTTAAATCTGATTTAAATAAAAAAATCGATTTTTTTTATTTTTTTTTTAAATCATGATTTTTTTCCAACCCTGATAATACGTCAAAAACTCAACCACCATTTTTGTGCATCCAAAATTCAATGCCTTTGCTAACTACAAATAGAAGTTGGCAAAGCCACTTCTCTAAACCGATGAAAAAATGTTGTTCGATGTATTCATTGGTACTAGAATTTGTCGGAAATTAATCGTAATTTAATCGTGAAACAATTTCGGTGAGAATATAATCCAAAGTCATTCTATAATGTAATCCACCGAACAAAGCATTTCGAGATATATCATGTAAAGAAATTGTTTGAAAAAAATTCAATTAATAAAAAATATGATTTCACGATTAAATTACGATTAATTTACGACAAATTATAAAATACATCTAAAACTCAAACACCATTTTTTTCTCTTTAAATTCAATGGTTTTGCGAACTACCCATAGAAGTTAGCAAATACTCTCTAAGCCGGTGAAAAAATTTGGTTTCAGTTACTCATTGGTACTAGAATTTGTCGCATATTAACCGTAATTTAATCGTGAAACAATTTTGGTGACAATATAATCCAAAACATATCGAGATTTACTACGTGAAGAATTTATTTGAAAAAAAATGTAATACTACAATAATTATTGCTGACTCTGTCGACGGAAAGTTGAGCTAATAAGAATTTCGAAACCTAACTATATCATTCAAATTTTTAATACAAAAAGAAAACGAAATCTCGCTCATACTTTGCCTTGGTTAAATCGGAACACCCTCACTCAATGCATCCAAAGTTAAGCCCTCGGCTCCGGGAATCCGTCCCTCGGTCACAATAATCTGCGCTGCCCTCCAAGTGGTTCCAAGGTCGTCGACAGAGTGGGCGAGCGATTTTCGGGGTCAACCGACAACTGCTTCGCCTTTCCCCCTCTCTCTCGCCACCACACGTTGAGTCCTCGCTCTTCAAGTAGGCGCTGGATGTTGTGGCGCCCAATCTCAAAATGGTTGATCTGATCAGGTCACCGAAGTTGGATGGATGACGCAATTGGATGGTTGCAGTCCATGTCCACTCCTCGATAGAGAACCAGGAAACCCGGGACTTGTAAAGCGCTCACCAAGAGAAGGTGTAGCACTCCAAGACCGGTAAAAGGTACGTTCTCTACCAATACCAACCCACGAGAAGTCCTGAATCAGGTTGACTGGGCTGCTGTGTCGAATGGAATTGAGTCACGGCAGTGGTCTCAGGGACAGTTAGTCTTCCTCAGCATCGGAAAGAAGCGTCAGTGACTCGCCATCGAAACCACCACAAAGGTCAGGATCCAAACGTGCATTGACCAGCATAGTCGAATGGATGGTTCTGCAGATGTCCACCCAATGACTTGTTTGGGAGAGAAACAGACCTCAGTAACGGTCTTAAAGGAAAATTTGGGGAACAGTTGGCGCGGTGAGAGAGAGAGAGAGTTCTGGGCTCGGCAGTTGCAGCCACCCGTACTAATCGTCGGACGTCACCCCTTTTGCTCAAGGTGACTGATGAACTCGGAATCGTTAACCTCCGAGTACAGATGTTGAGTTCCCCTGCAAAAGAAACTTCAAGATGATAGCTTTCCACGAAGATGGTTGGTGTGAAGAATGACCAAGATCCAGAGTCCCCGGGAGCCGAAATGCAGACTACGTTACCTGCAATCAATTCCGAGAAAATTAGAATCCAGAAGGGAACAAAAATCATACAAAATCAACGTAAATTCACAAACAAAATGTCAAAAAAAAAAGGAATTGATTTATCACACATCTTGATCAAATTTTGGCACACTCATTCACAACAGAATAATAAAAATGTCGAACCCGAATTTGTCCCCTTGGTGCACTCCTTAAGGGCAATCCGGCTGAAATTTTATTCGAGACATTGTGCAATTTTGAGGTGCCAAAAAAAACGTCACAAATCTTCTAATACACTGTAAACTCAGTTCTGTAAAATTACGTGATATATCATTTAATATATATTTCATCACATAAAATTACAGTTATCATGTAATTTTACGTGATATACAACGTAATATTTCGTGTTTTTTACACTACCTATTTACAGTGTAATTTTTAAATAACTGTCACAGAGACAAATTGGCCCGATCTCGGCGGCAATGGCTGGCAAAGAATCTCGTCGACGTTGGCCGACGTTTGACCGATTGTTTTTTTCTACGTGGGAAGTGTATCGACTTATCGAGTTCAATTAAAGAAAATTAAAGGAAAAAAGAGGCGATGAGATGGAAAGAGAGTGAATGAAAGAGACTGAGAGAAAAACAAAATCAAAGGCAATGAAAGAGTTTGAGAGGGAATCAAAAGGTTTCAGAGGCGGGTTGAAAGAGAATGACAGGGATCTAGATAGGATGCCAGCCATTTCCTTACATAGTCACCTGAAAACGCCATGAAAAAGTCCGGGAAATTTTCTATTATAAATAGAAATATTTATAATACAAATAAATATTTCTATCAAGAAAATGGGACGGATATACAAGAAGACACGGCAAGTATGCGATGGAATGAAAGGGATCAAGAGGTGATGAAAAAGAAAAGTAAGAAATTAGAAATAATAAGATAAAACTAGAGGATGACAAGCCTAATATAGAATAAACGGGACGAGAAGAGATGAAAGTGTAGAAGGGAGATTGAAAGAGAATAAGAGACAATCAGAAGAAATTACAAAAATTAGATGGAATAAAAATGACTGAATGCGAATGAAACTGAAAGAATCAAAAGGAATAAAAGGAAATATGAATAGATAAGAATTGAGCATGTAATATATAAAATGAAATGAAAGGGATTAGAGGGAATCAAAGGCAATCGGAATCAGTGATAAGGGTAAGAGATAAGGAATTTAACTCGATACGTTTAAACTTGATGTAATTGATGTGCATATTTTTGAAAATGATACAATTTATTTACATATATGAGAGTCTGATGTAATTAATGTGTATATTTGTGATGTGTATACAGCTGACAATAATATAATTTATATGTATATATAAATCTGCTATAACTGAACGGTTATAGCAGATTTATTAGCTGTTATGAGTGAGTCGATATAACCAAGGCGTATATAACTGAATCCCTAATAGCACGAATAATTACTAAATGTGTACAGGACATATACTAAATATTTTAATATTTAGTAAATATATTATGTGCTATTAGGGAATCTGATAGACTTCAGTTTGATTCTGGCAGGTACTAAAACAATATTTATTGGATCAATAAAACAGCTTTCAAAACAGTTTATTTTAACGTCGGTAAAATAAACAAGTTGTAAATTTTAGAAAAGAATGTATCTACGTCAGGTTAAAATTGTTGTATATTTCTTATTTTACTCCTTCTTAATTAATTAAATGCTCCAATAATCCAATAATGAATTAATGTACAATAACTTTGCAGAGTAATGTTTTTACTAAAATAATATTATTTGAACAATCACTGCAACGGCGTTTTAATTTATTGATGTCTTTCATTCTGAATGTATTTTGTGATGTTATAACATCATTATACTAACTTGTTTTATTCTACTATCATACCACTTACAGTTATATCTCAATTGCCATTCAACCGAAAACATAATTGGATACACAATGAAATTATAAATTATATAAGTGCGTAAGGGTTTAGATTCCAACCCACATACATAGTGATCTCTGTGAATAGTAGCCTTTCTCGTAGAATGTACATTACCCCAGGGGTAAAATCGTACTCCATGGGTCGAGACATACATCAAATACAACATGTTGGGCATGCCTACATCCCCGCCAAGCAAGAGTTATTGCTTAACAGCCTTGTTTTTAAATGTCAAACCCCTCATTGGCAATAAAACAACGTCCCTTTAGCTAATGAAGGTTACTGCCACCTAGTGCCTCGCAAATTACAAAATGCATAACTTTTTTGCCAATAATATTACATAAATTAAAAAACTTACCATGCTTCTCTCAGCCATTTCCTCTTTTTCCTTTCACGAAAACTAATTCCGCATTCGAAGCACAATTCTCATCTCAAATGCAAATTTCCAGACATAAACGTACAATCGCTAAAACAAAATAAAATGAATGAAATTCAACATTGAACGACAAAACCAAACGTCTCTTAAGGTAGAAAATCCGTACATGGTAAAAGTCTACGAACTGTCTCAATTTCATAAATAATATTCTTGAAGTGTTACAAAATAAAGATATAAAAGGCTATAAAAATTATACTTGTATTGAATAATTCTGCTATTATGACATTTTATATCTTCAATGACATGCGTGCAAAAATTATAAATATCATTTTTATTGAACCCCTCCCCCCTAAAAATACGGCCCTTGACGGATTTAATTCCTTAAGTTGAATGGAAAAGTTACGATTTTCATCGCCCGCAAATGTTACAAAAACAATCCGAATTCCAGGAATAACTGCCCAAACAAACCACTTACAAACATTGTTCCCAATTGTTAACGCCTCGCATGCCTCTTACATCTTTCTCGACAACTGTTTAGTCGTTGCAGATCGCACAAAACGTAGACAGAGTGACCGCCGATTCTTTATTTATTATCGTTTTACGCGCCAAAACGACGGACGGTGGTTTGCCGCGACGCACAAGCGCAGATCGTTGCGCGCGACTCGCGCAACGCCATCTGCTGTGTTTATTGCGTAGCGGCGACCTATAGTGCTAGTATTATCAAAATGGCGCTCAAAGCTCAAGTCGGTCAAAGTGAGTACCTGAAAAACAGCTTAATTACAACTTATCTGGCCAATTACTTGTTTCCATTTTGTTGACATGGCGTTTTTGAACGTGCGCTTGATCGAATTCCGCGTTTCCGCGAACCCACAGCGACATCCTTTTAGCCGTAACATTACGACATTCGATGGGCGTTCATTGTCGCAACGATGATCTCACTGCATACGTAGCGGCTACTATGAAATGTCAAACTTGTCATTATTAAGATTCGAATCATCGGTGTTTCTGCGAAATCAATTGAGCAAAACAATCGAAATGCATGAATGATAATTTGTTGCGTTAACGTTCGTTGCGGATTTTGGAAACGTTTCAAAAGTGTTTGACATTGCAGTTTACCTGTCATTCTTGTACGATTTTATCCAATGGTTTTTTGATGACAATTAATTAAAATCAAATGGATCTGAGATGAGATTAACATTTTAAGGAAAATGGAAGATAAATGTTGATTTCTGTGGAAATGTCAAACTCGAATATTTATCTTTGTGATGTGAAAAATCGGATGGAACGACGTCTTACAATTGAGATATTTTTTAAATCATTTTTTTCATAGCAAACGTTAGTACTACAGATAAAAATAAGTTCTGTTTGTAAATCTGTTCTTATGTATTTTAAATTGTCTGATTTTATGACGGATGAGATTAAGTCAAATGGAGGAAAGCGATAATTTGCATGCCCATTTACATTATTAAACGTTTTTTGGAGTTATGCGTTAAAAATAAGGTGTGATTGCACAAAGTGTGAATCATAAATCGATGTACGCTGCAGGGTTCAAGGTATTAATGATACAGGGTTGACGTGACGTCAGCTCTACGTAAGGACGATCAATACCTTGAAAGATTTCTCCTGACCCCACGTTATTTTCATTTTTACTGCGTTTGTTTTTGTTTTCCATTTATTCTACAGATTCTTTAATACTCTGCTACTAATTACATGACAATACATTTAATAATATGCATATTTTGTATAATTACTCATACAAAAAGATGAAGTTTCACATCCCACGTAAAATTACACATGATGCAGCATCAAACAAGAATTATGTAAATAATCCCTTTTTTCCTATAACTTGTAAAAATCTAATAAATGAAATCATGAATATTTCTTTCAGTACATTACATTCTATTCATTATTATTTATAATTAAAAGGAATCTGAACAATCATTTTGATTTAACACCCACTACACGAATGAAAATAAACATTTAAAACGTGTTTAAAAATATCAAAGATTCAATAGCTATTTAACATTTAACACAATTGCCTGATTGCAGAGATTATGAATGAAGTCATCAAACAGAAAAAGAAAACAACTGGCGGGACGGAATGGAGGATTTTGGTTGTGGACCAGTTAGCGATGAGAATGGTGTCAGCTTGCTGCAAAATGCATGACATCAGCGCCCAAGGGATTACTCTCGTGGAAGACATCAACAAAAAACGCGAACCATTACCAACCATGGAAGCTGTGTACCTCATAACACCCAGCAATAACTCAGTGCAGAAACTCATCGACGACTTTAGCAACCCAACCCGAGTTACATACAAAAATGCTCACGTATATTTCACAGAAGGTAAAAACCCATCATTTTAACTATTATTATATAATATATTTGATTGATAATCTAGAGATACTCTAGCAATAGAATTAAATTGAAACCATTATTATTTATATATTTCGTAGTTATATAGACTGCCCAATATAATACATCTTATACATAATTTGTTTATCAAAGACATTTTAATAAATACATAGGAAGTTAACGCAAATCATTTGAAATCGTTTCATTTTTTACTGTCTTTATAAATATTGTTAATGATGTATTATTAATATCCATAATTATGAATAATATATAATTATTGTAAAATAATATTAATATAATATTTGTACTGTAAAAATATATGGCTGTACAGTAACAAAAAATTTGATGACAATGGTTTTAGGTAAGATCCAAAATATTAATTCACGCGAGAGACCAATTCCTACTCAACTGAAGGACAAAACTACCTGTTAAGATATCGTTTAGGGACATACTTTTCTCAATCCAAATTTCAAAATATTTTTAAAAGTCATTTATGATGGATACATTTACATTTATGATCTTTTTAAAAAGATCTGAATTTTAAATTGGAAATCACTTAAGGGGACCGTTTATCAAAATGGCTGGAAGCATTATTTTTCAACAGATTTTCTTAAAATTTTGTTTACAAATAGCTCGACTCATATAAAGCTAGTTATGAATTAGTTATTAAATAAAAATGGCTGTTAAACATTTATTTGTTAATAAATAATGCAATTTTGGGTATTTTTTACAAATTCACCAATTTTCAACTGAACCTAGTTTGTGATCCGATGTTAAGAATTTAGTAAAGAAATCCCAAGATGGAATTTTGATATCGTGTATAGATTTTTCCAATCCATGTATTTGTAAAAAGATCTACAAACTGATGTAAAATTATGCTTTTTCCTTTTTTTACTTTCAAAAGTATAGCTTTTGTTGTTAAACTTATCAAAATGTTATCTAAATTCATTTATTGATATTGATTTATTAATTTATTCATAAATTTATCGAAAATCTATCCCACCATTTCTTTCTACTCTAAATTTGGAACGCTGGACTGCAAACTAGAACGAAATTGGCCAAGTTGTGATTGTTTGAAGTTGAGAAACTGCCAAAACAGTTTTCAGTTTTCATTTCTGTTTAAAGTTTGAAATTGAATATAAATAAACGGTTGGAGCATTAAATAAACCATTTTTCCTATCGATTTTCACAAATCCATCAATATTACATTGAACTACGCACATCTCAAAGTGACAAAAGTTTTTTTTTTTTTCATAAAATCAATTTTTGCTTAATTCCCTAATGGGGCATCATTTTTTTATTAAATGACATTTTATTAATATGGGACATCACTTTTTTATTAAAAAACGAAGCTCATTTTTTATTAATCCTACATGAACAATTTCCTACACAGACTCTAAGAACATAAAATTGTTCTCCACATAGACAATCTAATACGATGTGAAAAAGCAAATATGATTAGGAAATCCGACGAGAAGCAATGATTCAATAAAAACATGGATTGGGAAAGGTGTCTTGGCCCCACGTAACTCAAACTTGCGTAGAATTTCAGTTTATTTCTTTCCAGCATGTCCCGACGACTTGTTCAAAACAATCTCACGCTCGCTGGTAGCTAAATACATAAAGACATTGAAAGAGATCAACATAGCATTTATTCCATATGAGAAGCAGGTAAAACGCAACTCTGATTGTGCGAACAAACAAACAGTTATGAGCAGTCTTGTATATTGTGCGATTTGTACGTTTTGTGGTGGCGGTCACACGCACTAAAACGTTCACTGGTCTCTCTCTCGTCCTTGGCATTATTAACACTGTACAAACTCTTCCCAAACCATGACATACCCAGAAACAATGAATGTTTTATTTTCCTCGCTAACAGTCTTCTTACGCTAACCAAATTACTCGTAATTAATCAATTTTACCAGATTACACCTGAGTGTCTTGGGAATTTAGCAAAATCAACTTAATAATGTCTACGAATTCATTATTCACTGACGTAACTTGTTTAATTCCATTAACTAACATAAATAAATAACTAAGTTAACATTGAGCCAAAGTAAAACCTGAATTTGATAACCAAATACATTGCTCAAAAGAAAAAAGGAATCACTATAAGAATCACAAAACTTTCAAATCTTTAAATCAATATAACCTAGCCAATTTTAAACAAAAGTTAATGAGTTTTTGAATCCAACAAATATGGCGTTAGATCATGTGAGACGACGGATCATTTGAACCATTCGGACTTCAAAAATTCATTAAATTTCGTTCGCAATGGCCAAGTAATATCGATTTAAAAAGCTGATAAATTTTCTGATTTTTCTATTGGTTCGTTTTTTTTTCTTTTTTTTTTTTTGAACAGTGTTCGGCCTACACCAACTCCATGACTTTGGCTGTAATATTTTGCAAAAACCGATATTGTCCCTGATGTCTCTCCATGTACTGACACGAGCACTTACTAACAATCAAATACATTCATGCTTGCACATGCCCAGTCTGTCCGGAGGAGCTGTTCAATGATATCTGCAAGTCCCTCGCTGCTAAAAAGATCAAAACTCTCAAAGAGATCAACATCGCTTTCTTGCCATACGAGTCGCAGGTGACAATCCAAGAACTAGACAGCCAATTTGACGTAGCGTAGAATCTTTTAGCGTTTTCTCTTAGCTACTTTATTGCGTTCGACTCTGCTATGGCTTTTTTGTTTTCTTTTATTAGGCTGACCACTTTCTTACGTATTGCTTTCAAAGTACATCTTCTGAACTGAAGTACGTCTAACCGAATTCAATCAGTCTCGTCGACAAGTCGATAAGCAAACAGTTTACAACGCCTCCTCCAAATTAATATTCCTAGAATCTCTCTTGATACTTAATAACACCAGTAGTAAACGGAAAATTCCAAATTGCCCTTCTTGCTTTTTTACAATTAACCCACACCTTGCTATTAGCAATTTCTGCATGCGAGGCAACTTGCTTTGATTATTCGATATACCAGTGACATCTATTCGTGATCTGTGTTAGTACACCATTGTGTTTGTCTTTGTTTATACTGTCTTTGTATTTGGTGATTTTTGTTCACACGTTCACTTGTCTGGTCCCAGTTTTGCTTTACTGCACTGTGGAACTCATTTTTAGCTGCAAACGCTTTTTGCAAGAAGCTACCGTCTGAATAACGGGGAAACGTTCAAATTGTTAATGATGTCCAGGTATTTTCGCTGGATTCGCGAGAAACCTTCGCCTGCTTCTACAACCCCTACTTGATCAACGTGAGGAACGCCAACATGGAACGGATTGCCGAACAAATTGCGACTCTCTGCGCTACACTTGGCGAATATCCAATGGTCCGATACCGCAGGTAGCGTTTCATCCAATTAGGAAACTTGCGAGAATGCACGTGCGTCGGTTTAGTGGGAACCCAATTTTCGGGAGACGAAAGCAATTGAGTTAGGAGCAGACGAATAGGTTTTTTTCGCTGTAAAAGTAATCTAATTGTCATTTTGCAGTGACTTTGACCGCAATGTCGAGCTGGCACAGATGGTGCAGCAGAAGTTGGATGCTTATAAGGCTGACGAACCAACGATGGGCGAAGGCCCCGAAAAGGCCCGCTCGCAGCTCCTGATTTTGGACCGTGGATTCGACTGTGTGTCGCCGTTGTTGCACGAACTGACATTGCAAGCCATGGCGTACGATTTATTAGAAATCGAGAACGATGTTTATAGGTAATGATGGCAGTTGTTTAACAATTTTGTTAAAGAGTGTCATTGTGAGAGGTAGAAATTGTAGCAGATGTGGGTAAAATTTATTGCTTCAATTGGAGAAATGGAAAAATGTTATATTATTACTAAAATTTCCTACTCGTGGTATACCAAAATGAAAACAGAAATCGTTTGACGTTTGTTGGGTTTTTATGAAAAGGGACTGTAGTAATTTCTTTAAATATTACCACTTTTTATCAACGATTTTGTTGTTTCTGTGTATACTGAGTTCTACTAAATCGTTATTCACATGTATTTTGATTAGGATTGTTATGATTTAAATTAAGTGATTTAAATTGTTGGTTTAAATTGCAATTCAAATTTATGGAAATATGTATAAAGCTTTATGGTATAAAAACAGTCAAAATATAGTCTAAACATTGAGGATATGCTATATTTGTATAATTTAGAATGTGAATTGGTTTATTAATTGTAATTATTTGGCATATTTATGTTATTATAATATTATGTTAACCCTCTATCCCGGATTGCTTATCCCCTCTACTCGCATAGATTTCGCGCCATTCAAATTTGAGGTTATGTTTATACCAAATCGTCGAAT
>JABFPB010007348.1:0-11101 GCA_022817645.1 Ceratoteleas bidentatus | reverse complement strand
CGTACCTAGTGAAAACTTCACTGGGCCCCGGCCGCCTTGTCACCGGACAGCCCCGGCTGGATGGGCCTAGTGAAAACTTCTCTGGGCCCCGGCCTGGTTCTTGTGTGGACCCGGCGACCCCGACCTGGAGCATGTGTTCATAGTATACTTATATGGCGAAGTTTATATTGGCGTGACAGCTCGGGGACAAGGCGGCAATGTAGGCGGCAGCTCGGATCTGGAGGCAAGGGTTCGATTCTCTGAGTCTACGAAGCAGTTTTTCAGGAGTTTAAATGATTTGCTCATTAATACTAATAATGTAAATTAGTTTAAAATGAAAATCCATGAATAAAAAATTAATATTAAACAAACATTTTTTTTCTCGCATACTGGAAGTTGACCGGGCTCCGGCCGGAGAAATTTGGCCGGGCCCCGGCCGGGAAAAGTTGGCCGGGCCCCGGCCGGGCATGCCACACGGGATCCCACCCGGGAACAACTCATACATTCACCGGGCTGCCACGCCTGCCCCTTGCCGTCCGATCGGACGCTCATGATGAATGCCCCACAAGGCCCCGGAATTTTCCCGGTTGGGCCTCAATGAATGCCCGGTCAAATTTTTTACCTGGGTTCTCATGGGGAGTAGTTACTTTTAAGGAAACAAATATTTGATGTGACCTTTCTAGATTTAACGCACACAATAACTGCATAAAATATGAGACGATAATTCTGTGGCTTGTTTAGGTCAAAAGATAATTGTCACAGAGGTCGGAAATAAGGATGCAACTGGAGAAAGCGAGGAAAAAAAGAAAGTACAATGGAAACTGCAACCGCAGTCAGCGAATACGGATGTCTTATCAGAAACGTTATTTCCTCCACATATAATGAGTATTGCGAAGGTACATATATCAGATTAAGCATAAAATGAAAACAAAGTGCATGGAGGCAACACGTCCAATGGTGCACAGTTGTTCAATGTCATGGGTTATTTGCAAAGCCTAAGGGAACAGATTGCAACTCTTGACTGTGGGCAAATATTGACTGCATTGAATTACGAGCATCAAGGATTGATAAAAACTGCAACCTATGCTATTTATAACATTGGTAAAACGCATCATATCGGATGATAGCTGCAATCAACAAACGAATTACGGAAAATTGCAATTGTGGACATGAGAATTTGGATGAATGAAAATTAAAAGTTAGAACATATAATAATTAAATTACAATAATTGAAAATAATTTAGGGTGAAAAGAAAGTTCATTCACTCACTCACTCACTCACTCACTCGCTCACTCGCTCACTCACTCACTCGCTCGCTCACTCACTCACTCACTCACTCACTCACTCACTCCCTCACTCACTCACTCACTCACTCACTCGCTCACTCGCTCGCTCGCTCACTCACTCACTCACTCACTCATTCATTCACTCACTCACTCACTCACTCACTCACTCACTCACTCACTCACTCACTCACTCATTCATTCATTCAGGAACTTATAAATAAATTTAGAAGATATTTTGCTATACAGAGTTTTGTACAATTGTAATTAATTTTGCGCACTAACTATATTTGCGATTTATTATCTTTCAATAGTAATAAAATGGGCAGTTGTTGAATTGTTAACATCTACATTTAGTTGGTTTAGTGACCTACTCATTTGCCATAGGGGGCGTGAAAAAAACATTGAAGTTATATTTGGAATATATAATATTTGATTTCTCTGTCGCGATAATCGGGCTGGAATCTTCCATAATATTTTTGAAAATAAATAGGGACTGTCAACCTCGCCTTTAATTAATTGGCGAGGTACAGCATTACCATAACCGAAACGAACACTGAATATTATTGATACACTCGAACCTCTTTTAACGCAACACCTCTTAATGCAACAACTCTCTTATTGCAACAAATTTCCCTCTGTTAACTGACTCAGTACCCAGCGACTTCAACCGTCTACCTAACACACCTAGACGATTGAAGACGCTGGGTACTGAGTCAGTTAATGCAATAGAGTTTCCAGTGAGAACTTTGGCGGGCTAATTCAAAAATTCAAAATAACAGTATCTTATTTTTATTGTGAGTTATTGTTAATTTTTATTGAAAAATTTTTCAATAAAAATTTTCCAAATTTTTATTGAATTTGTATAATTTTTTTAAACATTTTTCCCAATTTTTTCAAAATTTTTTTGAAATTTGTGAATTTTTTCAAAATTTTTTAATTTTGCCTAATTAAAAATTTTTTTTGACATTTAAATTTTTTCTAATTTTTATTTCATTTTTTGCATTTTTCCGATTTTTTCTAATTTTTATTTCATTTTTTTTGCATCTTTCTGATTTTTTTCATTGTTAATAATTTGTTTACACATTTTTATTTAATTTTATTGAGTTTTACAAGCTTTTGTTTGTCATTTTCCTGCACATTTGTATTTGTCCCGTACATTTAACCTACACGTTATTCAAAAATTGCGTATTTATCAAATAAAAAGTACATTCACAATACTCAGGAAAAAGCACATTGCCCGCCCCGCAGAAACTGCTGATTTTGTTCTGTCACTTTGACTGATTTCGCATTGCTTGCGCGATCCAGTAGAAACAACCTAGAACTTCAGTTGTTTCTGATGGTTTTTTTTCTCAGTGCAGTTTATTCCTCATTTAAAGAATTAGATTTAATTAACCAAAGTTATAGCCAATTGCGTGCAAGCATTCCAAAAGAAGTGTCAAAAATTGTTTTTGACATTTCTTTTTCTTTTCCCAGGTTAATTGTTAATAACTTTTTCAATAATGTTAATGTGAATTCCATGAATTCAAACTTTTGTTCTTTGTAAAACAAATTGGTAAAATCAATTTGTCATTCGGATCCGACTGCCTTCCAATAATGTTATCAGATCTACTTCAAAGCTATTTCTACGTTTTGAACCATTTTATTTGATATTTAGGGTGAAATCAAAACATTTTCAACTTTTCCAAAAAATAGTCATCATCCCGTACAATAACTGAAATTGTAACAATTGTTAATCGATCTTCAACCAACTAATAACTTAACAATTTTACAAAAACTATTTTACAAACAAAACAATCATTCAACAATCAATATTTAGCAACTAGAACTTTTTACTACCAAAACAATATAAAATCTCCCCTATTAAATTACGAGTTTCCCAATATCTCCCCTGTTCACCAAAAAAAATTTTGTATCAGACAAAAGTTATACTGAATCGAAGAATTAATTTCAACTCAGTCTTCAATATACCTTTTGTCTGACAATATAGCTTTCATCGAATCCGCTCGACTTTGACTCTACGAATCTGGTTGTTTAAAAAATACTCGTGCTCCCGACAGACTGTAATATAACAGCCGAAATTCCGCATTTCTTTCGGCAAATCGTTTGAGTGTCAGTGCTCTCGTTTGCTGTAATTTTTCATCTTCATGGTCCCCTTTCTTTTCCGCGTTCGCTTTTTCTGCGTTCGAATATTCCTCTACCGTCTTAAACCATTGCAGCCCGTCGAGTTCGTGACTCTGGTCCAGCAGTGCGGTTATATACGCCACTCCCATCGCAAAGCCGTCGTCCGTAAAAGCTGCGCCCACTTTGTTCTTTTTGAAAAGCTTTTCTTTATTAGAAACAGCGTTATCTACGTAGCTAAGTGTTAGCGGCGGAACAATTACGTAAAACTGTTGCAAATGATAACACTTAGCGTCCCTGTAAAGTAATAGTACGTTTTAATTAAAGACACTGCAATGAAACATTTTGACACGTATTCCAGTTATTGCAAAAAGGCGGTTTTTAATGAATGCAATGATTGTGAGATTTAATAGTATGTGGTGACACAAATGGAGTGAGAATAGAGTTTGAAAAGAATTATTCCAAGTTGTGGAAAAGTAAAATATACGTTAAGAAATAAATATTAGTAAAATTAATTTTTGTTTGAACAAGTGAATGTGACTTGAGTGAGTTCTACAAATATCAGAGGGTATTTTAAAGCAGATTGGCTTGAATGATAAATGGCTTCAACATTATTTTAAATTATAGAGAAAATATCCAATTTTCAAGGACCGAGTTCAAAAGGTATTTTTGATAAAAAAAATGTTTTAGAAGTAATTCAATTTCAATGACACTGATAGCTCACAATTTTTTAAATTGTGACAGTTAATGCGTATGAAAGAAAAAAAATAGAATTATGGGTATCCTTACACTTACACGTTTAATATTTCACAAATAAAAATGTTCGTTGCGATATTAATTATGTCACAAAATAAAAAATACAACTCAATTTAGCAGAAGAAGCGAAAGTTGTTTTGAGTAATTCATAGCAGTGTTGCTAACTCATATTTGAATACAATTAAAATTTACATTCTGTTGGAAATATTTAACAACAATTTCTTATCGAGTAAATTTCAATAATCTTTCATTTTTAAATAAAATTAATTAAAACTAATTATATTTCATTCAAATTATAAATAAAATGAACAATAAACAGGTCTAATATTTTCCACAGATAAAAATTAGTATAAATTTTTTATCTAATTTAAAAACAGTTTGATTACAAATGGACAATAAACATTTGATTTAGGCTTGTGAATTTTCATATATTTTTCAACTATTTTGTATTATATTATGAAGTACAAAAATAATTAAAAACATTCATTATTAATATGCAATTAAAAATAGTTTAATTTATGTAAATGGCTTTGAAATAATCGCAATTGAACTCTGAAGTATCATTGAATAGTTCAGATTTCAAATGATTCTTAACACATTCTTTAATGTGTTAAAGAATCTACTTTAAAGAATCTCTAAATTCAAATCTTCAGAATCATAAAACACTATTCAAAATTACTCGATATCCTGGTTTGTACTCTCATTAATCAATACAGCTGTTACAATCAGAAACTAAATATTCACCTGAAAGCCGCCGCAAAGACGTCGACGAGAATTTTGAAGTATTGTATTCCCTCCGTGAAATTCCTCACGAGGTTGCCAATGTCGTCCTCGAGCCGTTTCGCCGCGACTTGCGTCGTTTCCGGATAGTCGAGACTTTTGCACATGGCCTCAAAAGACGTCGAGGCACTGATATCCGGGAGAAATGAAATTGCGTTGGAGCACGCGTGCAGGCCACCGGATCTGATAAGTCTGACGTAACCCAACGCGTTTCCAATCTGGGTTATAAGTTGACGAAATTGGTCCAAATAGCTCAGACCATCAGCCGTCATGCCGAGTTTGCGAATCCCCTTCTGGAACTTTTCCGCTCTTTCATAAGGATAAGGCGTCAATCCTTTTTCCCTTTGAGACTTGACGTACCTGCAACGAGACGTGTTTTTATACCAATACTAATCCAATACATTTAGCGATCCCCTAAATCGAACTTTCATTCATCATCAAAATATCACCTACCTCGCGTCGCGCAACAGTCTCGACTTAATATGATCATCAAACAGAAATTGCGAGAAAGTGTGTAACTTCAGTCGCAAAAACTGGTAGACGAAGTTGACCGTGGTGCTCATTATTCCCGTCCCATGAGTCCTTATGGAATTGGCGATGTGTTTGATACCAATGGTGTTCAGGTGCTTGTTGTTGCTGGTGTGTTCGATAAACGTCTGCGTGTGTAAGTTATACAGGTACTTCGAGACAAAGACGTGAATGTTTCTCATAATTTCCAGTGCGTCCAAACCTTGTTCCAAAGTTTGGGTGGGCAAGTGGTTTTGCACAGTCTCCAGACCCAATTTGAAGTTCGCTAATGCGTGCATAGTTCTGCAACATTGTATTGATACCCATTTAACAATTCCTATTACCCTAATTACCATTAAGTCACCCAATGAGTAACCTGGCAGGAATTTCCACCAGTTACAAAATTATTACCTATAAGTTTTCCAGTCGTGCAAAGCCACGGTGGTAAGATTGTAAAACATGTCGTCCAAGTAATTCTCCACGTATCGTTTAGCACAGATCAGATTGGAGGCAATCGGAAGCTGGGAAGCTCTTACCACCCTGTTGCCATCCTTGACCCCTATCTTAAAGGGATTCATGGAATCCAACTTCAAGTGGGAGTGAACGTGTAGTCTCAAGGTCGTCTCAATCTCCCTGCAAACCGGCTCCAGTATGTTTTTCGTCAGATCGCTCCGCATTTCCGCGATTCTATGCTCCGTCAGGTCCGAAGATCCCTGTTTCATTATGGCGCTGTTGAAGGCGTTCAGCAGGTAGACGATGTGTTTGATGTTCGCATTGCTGTTCACCACTGAGCCGAAGTAAGCTGGAATCATGCTCTGGTGGTGCAGCAGGACCGAGTAGTTGCAGGCTTCGGCAACATGTTCGTGGAGATCCACCACAGAGTCGAAACTATCGAAGTACTTCTTCAGCTTCACCACGTCGTCTTCCTTCAAGTTGTCTGTCAGCTGACTGACGCAGGCCAGAGCACATCTGATGATCAGCCTTCTGTCCGCAGTTCCAGGACCATCCAGAAGTCGCATACTCAGTCCAACCAAACACAGGGCATCCAGCCTTTCCCTACTGTAGGCCTTCTCCATTTTGGTCAGACTCTTCCTGACATTTTCCAGGATCATGAGAATCTGGTAGCTCAACTGCTGCGCCACCTGGCTCTGGGCTTGGACGACAATTGGCGCCGAGGCGTAGAAGACGATTTCCAGATTCTTTTGAACTTCAATCAGACGACAGAGGGTCTTCACGATTCCCCGGCTCATCGGTTTCGAGAGGCAGGCGTGCATGTTGGTAACGAAGGAAACGTTCTCGGATATCAGTTTCATTATGGTTAGGACCTCCTGGAGGAGGGTACGTTTCTTCTCGATGTCGGAGACTCTGGTCTCGAAGTCTCCGAGGGTGCCTTCAACCTGGATGCACCACATGGCTGCTCGGTGGGTTACGTTGTTGAAGAAGGATTGGAGTCTCTGGACTCGAACTGCGAGGATCTTTTCGCCCACCTGGGAATTGAGAGGGGGAATGCCCTCGCGAGGAAGGAAGGTTTCTAGGAACTTGTTTGGCAGCCACATGACGTTCCCTACGAGGGTGACTGCGTAAAATTTTCGGTTGGTGTCGAGGGTGCGTTTCAAGAGTCGCTTGTCGCAGCTGCCGAATAGTTTGGAAGCTACGACTAGACCGACATTTACGCGAATCCAGTTCTTGTTGAGGGCGTGAGAGTCGTTGCCTTTCGCTTCGACGTCGGATATGGCGTTTCTTAGGTAGTAGAGGAAGTGGTCGCACATGATGGAGTTTGAGGGAATGTCCATGATGGCTTCGAGGGACTTGGTGAAGAGTTTCTTGCATAGGAGCTGCTCGTAGAGGTCTTTGAGGAGCTTTTCGAAAGTAGCCAAGCGGTCCTCCGGAATGGAGGTTCGCATGGAGTTGTGGGCGACGGAACGGACTTGGACTCTGTACTTTTTCCAGTGTTCTACTATGGAGGGCTGGGATTCGATGATCTCGTCGAGAGTGATGAATATCGTGAAGGCATCTATGGCATGCTCTATGAGAGCTGGGAGGTAGATTTCGTGAGCACTGCTGCTTAGTCCGGACAATTGTTTGATAGTTAGGTTTAGAACCAGTGTTACGCGATTGACGTAGACGGAGAGATCTTGGAGATCTGAGAGCAGCTCGTTGATGTTGAGGTTGTGCTCGCTTCTTTCTCCATGGGAGAAAAACTTTGCGTGGAACTTTGAGGATTCTTGCTTGAGGAGTCGGATTTCTCGACAGGTGCTAGCGACTGATGCTAGCAGTTTGGAGTAGATTTTGTTTTCGGATTCGGATAGGGAGAGTAGACTGACATCTTCTTCTGCTTTGTATATTAGTCTTATTGGTCCTTCGATTATGTACTCGAGGGAGGAGGTTTTGGCTGGAGTGGATTCGGATAATTTATCACAAAATTGGCCAAACTTTTTCAGCTGAGCCGCACCTGCTACCTTGTAAATTCCGTCGTCTTTACGGGAATTCCAGATTGGTGGTTCAATCATTTTGGGGTTTGAGGTAACCTGGTTTGGTAATGGGTTTTATCACATTTGATTGGATATTTTGGAAACCTGAAAAAATTAGAAGCGAGTCATATATCACATTTAATAAAAATATGAAATTTCTATTCACAAATGTGATATTCTAATGTGAGTACTATTCTTCAAATTGTCTAATTGCCGTACTAAGAATTTAGATAAACGAAAACAATTTTCTACTACTATTTTTCTATCATTAATAACAAATTGAAACCATAAAACTAGTATACATTTATTTAACTTTATTATTCATATTTCTGGCATATCATTTTTATTATATTTTTATAAAGTTGAAAAGCTTTTATTTTAAAGTTTTTTTCAAAGTTTTATACAGTATACATGCCTTTATAGAAGACAAAATAATTCTTGTTGAAATATAATGAAATGAATTGTAATTATATGTGTAACTAGAATATGTGTAAATTATTGATCTATATTGGCTATAATAAAAAGTATATTCAACATTTTGTTTCCAAATACTGAGAAATTTAAATAAATTACAATATAACAAAGTTATTTATATTACATCCACATTTATGTTTTCTAATGTTTCTTTACAAAATAAATGTGCTTAAAATACAATTAAACATAACCTCAAACCATTATTTTATCGCAGGACTTCACAAATTCAGTAAAAACGAATTATATTCTCCAATATTATATTACGGTTATCAAAAATATATAGGTCTAATAATTAAAGAAGTGAAAAACTATAGATTCACGAACACTATAAGGTTAGGTATACGTCATAATTGACAACTTACCTCCGACAACGTGCAATGAGTCATACCGACGTTGAACAACAATATATACAATACATACGAGTTTAAACGATGAGAAACAAATATTTACGCTATTTGTCTTTTAAACAACTACAGCATTTTTTTATAGTACGGCTTTTACACTTGCTGCTTCTATATTGACGTGTTTACATCTGAACCATCTGACCACATCTGACTGAGCTGCGCGCTCGCAAGATTTTGCGCGGCAAATTTGAAAGCAACTTAAATCACTTTGAGACGTGCTCGGAATGCGATATGACAGATAACAATGTGAATAATGTTACAATAATAACTGTGAAATCTAATTAACTAATTGCAATGTCATATACATTCCTGTATTGATTTCACTCAACTGATTTCAAGCAACTTAATTAATTATAGTGCATAATAAGCTATTAATCTAATTTGTCCATCTCGTTTCTTAAGTAATAGTTCAATTAATTTAATTTGATTGATAAGACTTTCATAAATATCATTAGATTTCGTATTTAAATATATAATCATAAATTTACAAGAAACAATCTTACTCCAAAATTCAGATTCTTAATAATATTATAATAAAATGGAATTAAATAATTAGCATATTATAAAAATTAATAACATAAACGAGAATGTATTTCTTATTATTATTTATTAATCCAATGTCAATGTAATTTAAATTTATATTAAAATTATTTAACGAATTATACGCTGATAAAAAATAATATACGAATTATTGTTTAACAGATGAATATTCATGGATATTTATTAAATAATTATGCCTTTACTGCTCGTAAAATTGGATTCGATAATTGTGTTTTGTAAATCGAATCATGAATATAAGACAAAATATAATACAAGAGACTTACCGGTATGCATTGTTATCAAAACAATGTTGGTGTGAGAACAACATCGACTTTTAATCCCTCGAAGTTACATGTATTTTTTAGTAAAATTGTTTGGCTCACGGAGTTACATGAAAGGAAATACATTTGTACAAAAACTCAAACTTTACGTTCAGTTTGTGGATGTTATATAAATCCACCATCGTAATTTCATTGTTAGCAAAAGTTTCCATCAAGTTCCCAGTTATTCGAGATTTGGCACGGTATTTCAACTTTCAATTCGTAAGGTTTTTAGCTACAAACAAATTAATTACAATTTATCGATTGTGAACATATTGTCTCAGACCCGTGATATATTTTTCCATTATTTCAAGATAAAAGAGTATTTCGGAATTAACAGGAATTAATAGAAATTACGCGATATAAAATTCCGGACCATTCTGGAATCGTACCATAATCGTACCGGATAAATGGTACGATTTTCGCGTAAATGTTCACATCGAAATCAATAACG
The DNA here is from genome assembly GCA_022817645.1 of Ceratoteleas bidentatus. Classification (NCBI taxonomy): domain Eukaryota; kingdom Metazoa; phylum Arthropoda; class Insecta; order Hymenoptera; family Scelionidae; genus Ceratoteleas; species Ceratoteleas bidentatus. The sequence continues at coordinate 1,011 of JABFPB010007348.1, read as the reverse complement.
TTTCAATCCGAAAAACTCAAGCATCTTTTCTGGTAAAAAAACATAGCAAATATATTAGTAACTGAAAAATACTGTTTCAGTCAAGTTTCATTAGTGATTTAGCATTTTTCAAAACTGTAGCAGTGTTTTTTCTGCTATATGGGTTGACAATGCTAAATCAACATTGTTAATTAATTAATTAAATTTCTTAATTATTCATAATTAATTAATTTATATAATCGATTCATCATTAATTAATTGTTGACATTGTAACAAAGGAAATGTTATTTTTTATTCGCTCTTTGTTTTCTTTGACTTCGTTCAAAGCCAAGATTTGTTTAAATTTATTTTACTCCATTGTGCCTTTTTGTAACTTGTTGTAACAGAGGATATGTTTTGGGGATACAGGATGAGGCAAATTAGGGCTCCTTAATTTCGTTCCATTTATTTGAATCTAATAATTGCTTGGAAATATATCATTTACAAGACAATTATATTCCCATATTTCAATCGCAATAAGAAATTCTAAGAGAAACTACAACGATACGTTGAAAACATTTTCTATAAAAACGAATTTTCCTGATTCTCTTCTAAAACATGTTTTACATGGCCTGTATCGTACTTAAATAATAAAAATAACATTCATTCATTCCCATTACTTAGCAGTACCCGCAAATGAACTTTGACAATACTGATGAATGTAACGCAAAAAGTTCACATAAATATCCAAATACATTTCAAATGTAACTGGTTATGGTCATCTTGAAAATATCATAATCTATCACAGTGTCATAGATTCCACATCCGCCATGCCTGTCATCAACACTTTTTCTGTTGTCACTGGTCCAGCTGCAACAAAAATGCCCAAATTATATCCCAAAATATTTCACAAAATCTCTGATAAAGTCTGATACTACTAAAAAAAATGTCAACTTGAGGTTAAGCTTTTAGATCACTCTTAAGGTCATGTCGAAAGCGTGATTACCGACATTACAGATTTCTCAAAATGCAGCTAAATAACAAACCGAATAA
>JABFPB010007347.1:0-11100 GCA_022817645.1 Ceratoteleas bidentatus | reverse complement strand
CTATCATTACACAAAAAATCATGGTGATCGGTTGAAAAATGACGAAAATAGCCATTTCACTTGCGATACCCCTTAAGTGACATGTCATTTAAATGGTTCAACCCCCTGAGCGAAAGTGATGCCGCCGGAGGACGAATCGTGGAAGTCCACGGTCGGAAGGAACGAAAAATCACTGAGCGAAAATCGTGAAACGAAGAAAAAAGAAATTTTTAAGCAGTAATAATGCAGGAAACGTAGCATATCAAAACAAGGGCGTTCTGAATTAAATTATTATGGGTACTATTATGAAGGCTTGGTGACTAATAAAATAATAATTAAAATCACAACTTTCGCATAATAGCTGAACGAGTATATCGGCGTATTGAGACATTGTTAGTGTCGCCGTTATATTTATACATTTTTTATAAAATCTTGATTCCGAAATACGAAGAAAAATGTTAAAGTGGTCGTAAAAAATCCATCGATCTTTATTCATATGTTTATTATTTTTTCTTTCGCAGATATATCCGCAAATTGCACGAGAATGCGGGACAGACTTTCCTGGTACATGGTTTTCTTGATCCTGCCAACAATACTTCTTGCCAGATCACTCGACAAAGGTAAGATATTCTGCGCGACTCGCGACGACAAGTTTAATAGACCGTTTGCCATTGTATTACGATGTATTTACACGAGCTATTTCAAAGAGTACACTGAACAAAGTAATTGACATTTTGCAACGTCTTTGAGCGAGCAATTGCAATCGGTCAATTTTATTACCAAATTATGAATTTATAGTCTGCTGAAAAAAGCGTTTCGTGGCAAAGTGTATGCCATTAAACATAAAATCTTGCGCTTTCGACGCAGAATAACAGCGGAGTTTTCGCTTATGCAACCGCGATTCTTATGGAAATTGATGTAATTATTTTTTCACTGGCACATATCGAACAGTTCTACACGGTAAAAAGTCGTCATGGTATAAAACTGTGACTCGAAATGATAGTGCCGTAACTAACCATTCATTTATTGTATTTGTGTGTGGATTTCACATGGAAAATCGATGCTCCTACTCTCTAAATTTCAATAAGTGAAAATTTCACTTATTCTATAAGTGACTCAGTTTTTCACTTATGAATAAGTGAATTTCACGTATTGCATAAGTGTATGTTCACTTATTAATTAAGTCAAACTATTTTTTACTTCTAAATAAGTGAAATACTCTTTTTCAATTAGTGAACCCAATGTTTACTTCCAATGAAGTAAGATTCACTTATTTAATGAGTCAATTTCACTTATTCAATGAGTGAATTTCACTTATTGCAAAAGTGACTATTATAAAAATAAAAAATATCTAGTTTCTTCTGATTTTTATTTTTATCCCTTTAACATACATTACAAGATGAAAAAAATGTGATAATAACCCAAAAAAAATAATTATACTTTAGAATTTTAGTAATAAAAATGAAAAATACTTAAAATGTTTATAATATTGTAAAGTCAAAAAATGCGTTTTTTTGCATTTTTGATCTAATTAATATAAACTTATTTTTTCGACTCTTTTATAATATTGATGAGTAATATGGTCTCTTATATGTTGAAAATTATCATTTTTAATGATTGAAGTAAATACAATTTGTCGGGAATACAATTTGGAATTAAGAAATAATTGAAAAAATTCATAATTTGTATTTATTTACAATGTAAATTGTAAGCTGGTGACGACGCTGTGACGTCGCTGTGACGTCGCTGTGACGTCGCTGTGACGCCGATGTGACGCCGATGTGACGCCGATGTGACGTCGCTGTGACGCCGCTGTGACGTCGCTGTGACGTTGCTGTGACGTCGCTGTGACGTAAATAAATACCAATTATTAATTTTTTTCAATTATTTCTTAATTCCAAATTGTATTCCCGACAAATTGTATTTACTCCAAACATTAAAAATGATAATTTTCAACATATAAGAGACCATATTACTCATAAATATTATAAAACAGTCGAAAAAATAACTTTATATTAATTAGATCAAAAATGCAAAAATTCGAATTTTTCAAGTTGTTGAAAACATTGAGTTACATTATTTATTAGTTGTTTTGTTTAACTGAAACTTCATATAAATATTTTTGAATATTTTACCAATCATTCACAAGCATTAACAGGTGTACTAGTATCTTTTATAATGACAAAAAACGATGATTAATCAGAAAAAGACGTGAAAAATGTGTAAAAAATTGCATTACGGAGGATGCTATCTTTCATGTGAGTCAATTTAACATCGGCGAATCCCTTAAATATCTTCCCTGTACTGTTTAGAAGCGCTTATGATAACCGCAATGTAAATATTTCAACTTCTGTAATTTATACAGGCCATAAGCTCCCCCAAGCTAAATTGAAAAAATCGAAAAACACATTTTGGACGGGCGCGACCTCTAAATATCAACCGATTTCGCTCAAATTTGGGCTACCTTCCGGATTTTTAATGGGCTACAACCCACCAACGAAGCAGCGCGAAATTCGAAAAAAAAATTTTTTGGCACAGTCTATTGGCTAAACTGAGTGTGTCATTCGATTCAGCGACCGTAATTACTATATCCTATATACATTCTTTTACAATAATGTTATTATTACCCTAGTAGAAATTTGTCCGGGCAACCCCTGTAATTGGGCGCGAGCATTGAAACACGGCTGGAGCCGGGTTTCCGATACAATATCAAGTATTGTTTATTGTAAAAACATAATAAACAAATTGGCTGACGAAAGCCAATTAGGCTCAAGCTTCAAACAGTGAAAAAACTTCAGTTAGATTAACGTTAGATTCCTATACTGCATATTTTGCTCTTAAAAGAACTTTGTTGTTCATAATACGTTCATGCTATCTTATAAAGTAAGCTCAGATATATTATATGATATGTAATTGCGAAGAAACCGATACGATAAAAAATTACAAATCGGGCTGGCAAGAGTTGAAGAGTTGAAATTGTCACCCGTCGTCACAATCGGTTTTTTTTGTGAAAAGGAAGTTATATTTTATCACAACAGATTTTTATTTGATTTGTACTTTTAATGGTTTGTGATTATGGCTAGTGATTATGCTCATGATTCGTGTGTTGTTTTTCGATTTCTTGATTTTAGAACAATTCTATATTTTCTTTACATTTCAATCGATTTTGTATCTTGCCCGTAAATGATATCACATTTTTTTATACAAAGTTTATTCATTTTTGTATTTTAAGTCGTTATTTTTTAATTGGAAAATGAATTACCTTTTATAAAATATTTTTGTTTTCAATTTTACCTTTTTTAATGGTTTTCAGTGATTTGTCTTATAATTATGTTTTGTGTTTTCATTTTTTTACTTTTGAATTTAAGCGTTTTTTTGTTTGTTACAAAGAGTTTTGAATTTTAAGTTTGAATTTTGAGTTTTGATTTTTATAATATTAGAATACTAGGGGGCTTCGCTCGCTAGGCTCGCTGCGCTCCCTGCTCGCTACGCGCGCCAACCCCCAATCTCACAGTGAATATGTAGACTGAAAATATGTTCTGTAAAATTACGACACTATAGCCGGAAAATTCCGGCAGTTTAGCCGTAAAATGACAATCGAATAGTATTTTCACAGAACAATTGAACTTTTATAGACATAATGAATAGTTTGATCAGTCTATTCATTATTAAATTCTAAACATTTTAACGAAAACTACATCAAAATAAGATTAAAATTTGTGGACCTTTAACTTTTTAAAGTTAAAAATTTCTGCAAAAAATTTTCAAAGTAAGAAGTTCCCTAACAATCACTCAAAATCTTTTCGAACTTTCATGAAAGTTTGTATTTGGGAGTTTTGAGTCTCGCCAGTTTCATATCTCACGTTAAAATTTCATAATTCAAAAGGGCGGATCTAATATGGTGGATGAGAATACCAAAAGATCTTTCGATTTTTATGAAAGTTGGTAATTGGGGTTGTTTTCAGAACTGTTTTTAGGATTGTTTTCAGGACTGTTTTCAGAACTGATTCAAGGACTGTTTTAAGTCTGTAATAATTAATCTGTAAATTAAATTAAATTAGACTGTAATAATAAAATTATAAAGACATTTGAAGGTTACTTAAAGAATATATTTTTAAGGATTGTTACAAAATGCTCACATCTCGTTTACTTTTTCTAAAACATAATTTCAAAATGAAATCTGGAATGTCATTTCTAGCAATGAATTCCAGAATCTGAGAGAAAATGTTGCCAATGAATTCAACTTCGACTGAGAAGGTTAACTCCAGTCGTCCGTTCTACTGAACAATTCACTGGAATAAAGAAATTACAATTATTTATAAACACCAAGAATAAAAGCCTAAATAAAATACAAAATAAAAACCATGTGTAAATTCAAATCAATATGAAGAGTGATCTTTGAGAATAAAGAAATAACTTTCAATTAAGATTCCATTATATACCCTAGCGGGGAGTTCTGTTTTGGTCGTCATAGAGTACGGACGTGTTTATGTTTCGCTCCGTGCGATCACAGTTCGATTTCGGCAGTGGAAAAATTACACCCGAATAACGCCACGAATTACGAGTTTCTGACGACTCTAATGTTATAAGTGCAAAAGGTATAGTGACTTGTGCATTCCTGGAACCAAAGGGTTGCGCAAAACCCCATTCCTCACCCAACCCAGTGAAGGCGTTTTGCGCGCACGTTCATCAGGTAGTCGAAAACACCTGTGAAAGAGTTGTATTGTGAAGGAGGATCCACTGTGTACATCGAGAGGAACGCTCTTTTCGAAGACATTTGTTGCTACTGCAAATAGAATTGGAACGATTTTTCAATTCTAATCTACCGAAATAACGACCAAATCCGAAAGCATCGCCTCTGTTTACCAACACAATGGATGACATCACTACTTCACTTGAACGACTGATAGAAGCAGTGAATAAGCTAACCGAATCACAAGCCACGATGAGACTAGACCTGGCCAATGTAAACAACAACACCTCAGATATGTCATCGTTCCTGAAATCCATTTCGACGGAACTATCCGAGCACAAGTTGTTTACCGACGCTCGAGACCGTGAAAAGAATTTGATCATTTACGGTATAAAGGGAAACAACACAACCGGTGATAATCTACTGGAATATGTGATAACACTATTCTCCCGGTTGGAAATTAACATCCCCGATGTGGCATTTGTCGAAGAATACAGATTGGGAAAAAGAAATGATGTCGCGTGCCCAGTCATCGTTAAATTCATTTCGAAGCGGTGGGTGAGACAGGCTTTTATCAGTCTGTCAAAATTCAAGGATGCACAGCTTGCCATCGCCAACGACCTTTCCAAGGAGGAACGCGAGGAAAGACACAAAGTTTACCAACAAACTTTGCGCCTGAAGCTTCTGGGTTTCAAAGCCATCCAACGTGGTAACCGCGTTTTGATTAACGGAACATCCTACACTCTGAACGAGGCAATTGTACTCAGCCAAAATGCTCCCAAAAATGTTCCCAAAAATACCCCCGAAAATATCCCGGCACAAAATCCTTGTGTAAATCACACCCTTCTCTCTACCACCTCTACCACCTCGAATAAACCAAACAATAACCCCGTACAAACCGCATGGGCCAAAATACTCAAGAGACCGCAGACAGATGCACATACCCCACGGAAAAGAGGACGTCCCAACGACCCTGGGACGACCATCCCCCCTAATACAATCGCCGCGGACACCAGCAACGCAGCAGAAGTCCAAGTCATAGGCAACGATTTTTTATCACCCCTGGCTCAAACAACAATCGTCGCAGAAGATGCAACGCGAGTGCAAAACTGCGAGACCACCCCGTCACTCCCTCATCTCAACCACGTAACCCAAGAATCATATTCTGGAACTGCCATGGATTAGCTAATCTCCATGACATCACAGAACATGTCTCAGAATATGACATCATCTTCTGCTGTGAAACATGGCGCCTGGACCGAACAATCAACTCACCTCTCCCGAGACTACGTCACAACATCGTCTCTCCAGCCACCAAATCGCAAGGACAGGGACGACCGAGCGGCGGTTTATTGGTATTGTACAACTCGAAACATTTTGATTGTAAACTGATTTCTTCAAGCCCATATTTACTAGTAATCCAACTCTCCAATAAATTCTCTGACATGATTTTGATCACTACTTACGTCCCACCTAATGCTAACTTTGATGAATTTTTGTCTGATCTCGATGTCACTTTGAACAATATGAACATACATTTCTCGGAACTCCCGCTCCTGTTAGAAGGTGATTTTAATGCGCGTGTAGGCCATGGAAATAGTGTTGAAGGTTGTTTAGATTTAGGCCCTTTTTCTCAAGTGCGTAACTCTTTAGATTATACAATTAATGAGAGAGGTAGAAAACTGATTTACTTATTGGAGAATCATGGAATGTTACTGTTGAATGGTAGAACCAATGGCGACACACCTGCGAATTTTACATACATTAGTAAGCTAGGCAGCAGTACGATAGACTTAGTATGGGGATCATTTTCCAGCCTTCAGCTCTGCAAAGATCTGAAGGTATTCGACAACTGGATCTCGGGATCAGATCATTTCCCGGTTGCCCTCTTCTTGGCCTGCCCTCCTCCTGCGCCAGACATCGGAACCCCTAGGTTAGTTCTTTCCTGGAATGTTGAACGTGGATCTCAGTTTTCTGAAATGATCGCTGGGAGAGACGAGGTGGGTCTGGTGCGGGGTGACGTAAATGATCTGTGTCTGAATCTAACGAAAACCATATGCACAGTGGCATCTTTGAATGGCATGTTGAAAACAAGTCGGCCGAGAGATGCAATTGCGAAACCCTGGTTTGATGATGAATGTTCTCGAGCAAAACAGCGATTGAAAGTGGCTCTAAAGGATTGTAAAGCAACCAACTTCTCAACAGAAACAACAAATATATATATTAAATGTAAACAAGATTTTAAATATTTGACCAAGAAAAAACATAGAGATTTTATAAATAAGCAAGTAGACGAGATCTCACTTACTGACAACCCAACACAGTTTTGGAAATTTATAAATAAAAATCGACGAAAAAGTACGTTGCCCCAATCTATCAGTGTGCACGCATGGTCTGACTACCTGACTAAAATATTCCCACCTGTAGCTGAACAACCTCCCCACTTCCAAGTTGTCACTGATCCAATCCTAGACCAACCTATCACCGTAGAAGAATTATTATGTAGCTTGAGGAAATGTAAACACGGCAAATCACCGGGACTAGATGGGATAAATTACTCTTTTTACAAAGGGCTTCCAGAGAATTGGATACTGTACATGGTATACACGTTTAACAAAATTTTAGATTCACAAATAATACCTGCTGAATGGGGAAAGCTTTCGATATTTGCACTCCATAAAAAAGGCGATACACTTGATCCTGCTAACTACCGTCTCATAACATTGGTTAATTGTATATCAAAAATTTTTACGCAAATTCTTTTAAAACGTATGCTAAAGTTCACTGAAATCTACAATCTTATTCCTGAATTCCAATCGGGCTTCAGAAAGGGAAGGGGTTGTGCTGATAATATATTTACACTTCTGGCGACTTTACAAATACACATGCGCAGACCAGGCACAAAGATCTACGCTACGTTTGTCGATTTCAGAGCAGCGTTCGACTCAGTTGACCATAATATTTTGTTCCACAAGTTGCGTGATATGGGCCTGAGTACCAAATTGTTGAGCATACTGCACAGCTTTTATAGCCAAGCGACTGCGTCAATTAAAGTAAATGAAGTCACACATTCTAACCCTGTGAAGGTCACTCGTGGAGTCTTGCAGGGTGAAGTTTTGAGTCCGCTACTCTTTTCTTTATTTTTGAATGACCTAGAAAACTTTCTCATACAGAATAATTGCCGCGGAATTCCAATCAATTCGACATGTGAAGTGATGCTATTGGCCTACGCAGATGATATTGTTCTATTGTCTGACACCCCGAGTGAACTGCGGCGAAAACATGTGGCTTTACACAATTATTGCAATTCCAACAACATCACTGTCAATGCGACTAAAACGAATGTAGTCATATTTGCGAAAGATAGGAAAGCAAGTCACTTTAGGTCATTTGACTTTGGTGACACGAAACTGAAGGTTGTTAACGAATACAAATATTTAGGCGTGTGGTTTACAAAGAATTGCAGCTTCAAACTCGACACAGAAAAGACAATTCAATCTGCCAAGCTAGCTAGTGGTTCCCTACTTAGCATTATCTATAAACTAAAGATTAACTCTTGGCCGTCGATTTTGAGGCTGCATGACAGCTTTGTAAAGAGTGTGTTATTGTACGGCTCGGAGATTACGGGAGTACCACTCATTGACGCTGCGGAGAAGGTTCAGACATCTTTTTTCAAACAACTCTTGTTAATCCCTCGCAATTGCCCGGCACGCAGTACGACTGGAAACTGGATGTATGCACATTAAATATTACATTTTGAGAAATATTGTAAATTTTTTTAACAAAATTGTTGACATGCCGGACGTGCGTTACCCGAAAGCATGTCTCCTAAAACTTATTGAAATTACAATAAATTCACCGGATTATGAAAATAACTTTCTACAACAAATAAAGCCCCTGTTCCTTATTGGTGAGAGTAGTGAACCATGGGATTCCCTGCTGAACCTTAGGAAAATAGATGTTTCCTCTACACTTAACAGCCTTGGTGCTGAACTACACAGACGTGATTGTGTCAGTCTGGCCAATTCGACAAGTTTAATTTTTGCTCCTTCTTTTAAACCGAATTCGATTTATGTACCGGCTGACTACCTCGCTTCGCCATTGTGTATGCGTGCAAAACGAACTTTTGCTCAATGCCGTTTGTTATCTAAATATTGTACGCGAATTATGATAGATTTTCAGAAATATTCCTTCGCGAACGAAATTTGCATGAAGTGCGATCACCGCGCCGAAGATACCGTGGAGCATATTCTATTCTTCTGCCCTTTCTACGATGCTGTCAAAAGCCGAATACTGCCCCCAGATCGCACTATAGACGACTTAAATTTTCTAACACATAAAGCCTTGTTTGAGCTAGATCCGAGCTGTACGAATTTATTTCTCGATCTCCTACATGGTGTACTGAAGAAAAGAATGGATGGAACTTGATTGTAATCCTGAATGACTAATTCTGTTTAATAATTGTATGCCGACCACGGAACTCTATTTGTGTATTTATGGGCCGAGAGCCTCGAGCAAATCAATAAATATAATAATAATAATAATAACTGCACATAATAACAACGATGGATGTGTACGTCTTGAGAAAAGTTAATTTCGGTAATTGTATTTAGTGTTTAAAATGTCCAAATGTATTGTAACGTTTTCAACTTTACATTTTTTACCTCGGTACGGTAAATATTACACCTAAAAATATCGATACACCATATCGATACGTATCGGCACCTCAAGTATCGATACATGTAAAATATCGATGCTAAAATATCGATACTATGTGTATCGATACATTTTACATTTATTTTTTAAAACTAATGTTTGCTACAGTTTTTTTGGCAGTTTGGGATTGATGACATAATAAATTATATTTCTTTTTTTTTATTTAACGTCTCTGTACATATCAGAAAGTTTTAATAAAATAATAAAGTAAACAACAATTAAAGTAAATGGCTTGTCATAAGTTAGAATCGCCACGCTTTCAATGATAATGAGTTTAAGAACAAAAGTTGTTGCAAATGCTTGCCGATGAATCTGTTTCTGCTATCAGTCATAATGTTTCCAGCTCTGGAAAACAAGCGTTCTGAAGGAACGGACGTGGCGCTAAGTGTCAAATGCCTTTTCGCGAGTCGGGATGGCGTCTGAAGGGATTTCCAATAAGTAATGGGATTTACTTCCATATCTACGACGGGCTGGTGCAAATAATATCGTAGATCCTCAGGCATCTCATTTGAAGTTTGAGTAGATTTAGACTTTGATTTTTCCGAGTTCACGACGCTTTCATGAAATGACCAGAAATCATTGCTCGATACTTGCACAACTTGTTCCTGCTGCTGAGAGTTATTCGTATTGTTACAGTCCAAGGCACTGATTAGTTTTCTAAGTGTAAGTGAATAAGCCATACGATCTTCGATGTGAAGGTTTTTGAACCGTGGGTCTAACAGAGTAGCACTGGCCAATAAATACGATTGCTCGATCTTAAGAAATCTTTTAGAGAATTCTTCCAACAAAAGTTTTTTGAGCCTTTTACCGATGTCCGTTGATACTTCTAATGCACTCATTTTGCTTTTGATTGTTCTTACGACTGTTTTGCTCCCACTAAAATATATTTCTTTGGACATAATCTGCGTTGCGTCGTAGAAGGGTGCCAAAAGAACAATCAATTCTTTAATAATTTTATCAGCCAATTCGACGAATCTTTTCATCATTTCAAGGCATGAGTTCCAACGAGTTGGAACTGACTGCATTAGTTTTAAGTTCGACTCTTGCCTCAGCTTATCTGCAGCAGTTACCGATTTTTTAAAGAAAGTCACCACAGTTTTTATTTTTGTGATTAAAGGAGTGATGATCTCATCGGCTTCAATTATTTTTGAGGGTACCAAGTTGAGCAAATGGGCAAAACAAGGCAAATGTTTAACAGCACCAAAAGCGTCAATTATAGCTTTTTTGATGTTGTTAGCACTATCTGAGACTACAGCTACGATACGTTGCTTTTCTATATTCCAATCTGCAGTCATCTCTATCAATTTGTCTGCTAAGTAAAGGCCAGTGTGTCGTTCAGTTAATTCCTCTACGCCAATCGTTACATTTTTGTAATCATTTCCAGTCAAATAGTGCGCGGTTAGACCCAAAAAACTCTTTGTGTTGTTTGATTCCGTCCACACGTCGGTTGTTAAACAGATATCGGAAACTTTGTCCAGCTCTTCTTTCACAAGGGTTGATAAGCATTCATACTTCTCTTCCATCAGTCTTGTAATCGTCCTTCGGCTAGGTAGTTTGTAGAGTGGAGCTACTTTATGCATCAAAAAAGCAAGACCTTCGCTTTCCACAATGTCAAACGGCAAATTGTTTTTGACAATAAAAAACAAAACTCCATTGGTCACATTGTTTGCTTGCGTTCCTCCATCTATATGATCACACATATACAAATAAAA
>JABFPB010007346.1:0-11106 GCA_022817645.1 Ceratoteleas bidentatus | reverse complement strand
GTAATCTAGAGACTTAGGAAAATGCATACACAATTATAACAAAACTCTGCTAATGTATATAAAATGTCTTGGAGAAAAGTAACTCAGTATGCATTTTGCATTTGCATTCTCTATTTCAAAGGTCAAATTATTAGAATTCGTTCATTTAAGAATTGTTGTAAAAATGTATAATTTTGTAGTATACCTTTTGCAAGGCAAAAACTTGTCTACTATTTTCTGAAAATCTCTCTAAAGTCTAAATTCAAATTGGCTTTTGTTGCTTTCTTCTGTACTTATTTATTATTCATTATTTTAATTATTAACCATTTTCCAGGAATCTATGATTTGATAAACATAATTTTTTTACCATTAAAATCTGTTCGTATGATTTACTTGCAAAATTTTAATGGTGCATTAATACTAAATTCATATTTCCTATTCAATTACCCGTTGGATAATAATAGTTAATTGTTATTAATGAATACAGAAGTCAAAGGCAGCTTAATTTATAACTCCTTCATCCTTCTACTACTATTATTATCACAAAATTATGGCCCAAGTGAAATTAATTACCAATGATGTAACTTGAAATAAAAAGAAATGTACTTCCTGGAACCCTGTGACGTTAAACTCCCTTTTCGACGTCATACCAACTTCGACCTTCAACTTCTCTCAGCATGCGTCCCATAAAATCTAATGACTAACTTCTTACAGAATCTCGTATTCCAACAAAATAAAAAATGACCTTCTCTTATTATCTGTAATAACTTGCATTGGGTTATGACATTCTATGATACGCCATCTGGATTAGAACTATTTCCACCATAAGTTTTATTTTTCACAATTAACACAATTATGTTAGAAAAAACAAATATGAGATGTAATTTTATTGAATAAAAGTTTTTTTATTTGTCTGAATTGCTTTTAAGTAATTAGATTATCACAGACACTAATAAAAGCATTTATTCCAAATAGAGTAAACAAGAAAAAAGGTCTGACATCACTGTTATTTGTTTTCGGACAAAAAGACCTGTTGGGGTACTTGACTAGATTTTATCAGATTACCTAATTACTTTAAGAGAACATCGCAATGAAAAGTGATAAAAATTAAAGAAAAAATTGAATTTTGTTTTATTATATATCTTTTTAGTCTTAAGTCTTCTTTTTTACTTGGTCAAAGACGTTTTTTTATTTCGACGATTGTTACAAAAAAGATGCCAAATCAATACTACGGCTGATTAAGAATAATATCTTTATAATAGGAGCAAACTGAACTTTATTGTTCTTATCCAATTTAAGAATGTTTCAGCTGGGAAAGTTTGATCTAAATATAATCAAAAGTTGATGAAACTTTCAGAAAATAACATATCGAAGTTGCAAACAATTTCACTCTCCAATAATTCGCTCTCACAGATTTCCCAATCTTATGGCAAAATTATTTTAATTTAACAACTAATTCGATACTAAGTTTCTATGGGGCGAGAGCTATTTGTAAACAAAACTTCAAGAAAATCGATTGAAAAATTGCGATTTTTGCCCGATTCCCATATTATCGACTTCTCCCGTGTTTCACCCATTTTCGTTGAATTATTCATAAAATATTACATTTTTCAAAACAACTAATTACAGCCGGATTCTGTGATTTCAGAAACATATTTCAAAACATGTAATCATTTTATTCAACGAAGCGTGAAGGTGTTATTTTGCAAACTACGTTATTATCTTGATTTTGAATTTAACACAACAGTTTGCAAATTACTCTTTCACGCATTAAACGTTAAACAACATATTTTCGCTTTTAAAGGTGATGTCGAACAGACTGAGTATGGGAATTTGGCAAATCAAATAGTAGCCTCGAAATAAACCAGATTTAAAGTTTCATCGAATTCTTATTATTTTAACTTTATGACATAACCACCTTAAAAACAAAGTCTGAAAATCTAAAAAACCAAACAATACATTTCCCTTCAATTCGCCATAAACATTCTTAAAAAACCCATTTCTTCCCTTGCAAAAAGTGAATTCTTCGTTTATAAATATCCTTTCTCAAATGATTGCACTTAAAGAGGAAATCGTGAAAAGGCAAAAATTGATTTTGTATTTCATTGACTGAGCATGAAAGCTCGTCACACTAGCAAGTAATACGCGGAAACGTGAATCACACGGCCGGCACAATTTGCGATCGGGAATTGCGCACGTCGGTGTATGGTGTGGGCGCGAGTGACTGCCGTTCGGGACAATACCTGACGATAGTCATCGAGCCGCTCGAACTGTTTTCCGAATGACACGCGGCCCATCAATCACCGATGTGCACACTAACAATGACAACGTCGGCAATTGAATGGCGCCTCCTTCGCCATCGCACTCGACTTCCCGAGTATAATTCAATTGATTTCTAGTTAAGGGCCTTGTATTGCGACAATCGCGACAGAAAGATGATTCAAATTAAGGAACATTGTTATACATAGGATTGGGCAGATTATTCGAATTTGAGTACTTAAACCGTCGAAAATTGATGAAAAATCGATTTTTTGACAAAAGCATTTATATAGAATCTAAATTATGAATATCTATAATATCTATATTATATAGATTTTATACTATAGGTGCCCAGGAAAAAATATTTTGGAGATACATAAAAAATACATTACTGATACAAAAATAATGCCCAAATTATATTATAAATTTAGTATGTCCAATTGTTTTGTAGAATTTATGAATTATTTATATACAATAAATGAATTTTTTTTTCATGGGTGTTTAAATGTTCACATAAAAGAATATAGCAGTATATTCAGGTTGATTCAACTATAACTCTAAGTGTGTCGTTATACTTTTGTTCGGGAGTTGTTGGATTTGTCGAAATCAATACTAAGGCTGATTAAGAGTAACATCTTTATAATTGGAGGAAACTGAACTTTATTGTTCTTCGCCAATTTAAGAATGCTTCAGCTAGGAAAGTTTGATGTAAATATAGTAATCAAGAGTTGATGAAACTTTTAGAAAATAAAATATCGAAGTTGCAAACAATTTCAATATCCGCATTTCAGCAATTCTGTTATTGTTAATTATTAATAATAAAGAGGGTAGAATTGTTTACTATTTCTGTATAGTGTCTAAAATAGGCTGTAAAGTGTTTTAGCACTTAAAATTTTTTTTTCAATATGATTTAGTTAATATATAAATAATTATTAAAAGAGATTTAATTTATCAATACAAAAAAAAATATTTTAAATTGTTTGAGGAATTTTTATATCAAATTCCATGTGAAATTGCTTTATAATGAAAGCTTCAATGCTGTGGTAAATATTGAAATATAGTACATTTTCAAAGGTTTAAAATTATTGGAAATTGATGAAGTGTTCAATAATTAAATAATATTATATTGTCCTTCTAGTTATTCAGATAATCTCTTTGCGCGATATTCTTTGTAAAAGAAAAATGATAAAATATACACTCTCGCTGGAACAAATATGTGCAACTGGGGAAAAGTCATTGTCAACGAGGAATAAGTGATACAAAGGCGATGAATATCAAACTGCGAATTAATATTCGCGTATTTCATCAAATTTCATGTTTTATGAACGATATATTGAAAATTGGAAAATTAGATAAGAATTCAACATTTTTTATCAAATACTTTTCTATAATAAACAAAACAATCATTTTTAGGGAGTCCCAAAACTTTCTTTCGAATAGTTTTTTGACAACATTTGTAAAAATGTTGTCAAACATTTTCTTCGTGAAATATTTTATTTTAAACATATAATATTCAGAGTAATTCTAACTGTATTTTAGAATTACTCTGAAAGAGTTTATTTCTAAGTCTGGAGTTCTAAGAGTTTTCCAAACTTAAAACTCTCTTTAGAAACTTGGAGTGAATCGTTAATAAATACTTAACCACATAATAAAGAAGTGTGCAATTATTTGACTGTTGTTGAGTGTCCTATGTAATAATGTATTAAAAATCAGTTATTTTCATTGCTAAAAAATTAATGTATTTGTTATAAAAATAATTAAAAAATACCCTCCCACACAAATTTTGGCAAAATTCGACGAAGTATTCAATGTTTCAAAAGTTTAAACACGTTTCGCTTTGAAAACCACGGTGTTTAAATTTACGACCGATGACTCAGAAACTATTCATCGTATCAACTTGCGTGTTTTCCCAATTATTGCAGACAGTTCCCAATCAGTTTATGCTGAATAACCCAATTTTAAAAATATTCTTATTATTTACAGAAAAACATGGATAGTTTACATATATTTTGATTTCCTTAGTCTCGTAATGTATAGTTAGATTAAAAATAAATAACTATACTCTTAAATGTAAATGGGAAAATGCACTGCCGGTTTAAAAAATAGACTTTGTCACTATTAAAATGAAAATTATACTTTTTTCATAATCATAATGAGATATAGTAAGAATTATTCATTGAAATGTAAATAATTAGCATATCTCGATTAAAAAATTTCGCCTTTTCTAAAAAATACAAAGATGTAAGAATAATACATAAAAAAAGTCTGAAAACATTACCTTCTTTTCTGAAGACTTCAATATTCTCAGAAGAAATCTATTTTTTCATTCCCCAAATTAATAATTTTGATAAAAACCCACTTTTTATAACCTCCACCTTTTTGTGGTCCAGAAACTCCTTCAAATAAGCTGCAAAGACCCCGTTTATTTTGAGGCGACAGGAAAACCCTACACTGGACATTGAAATTGTCTTAAACAGATCAATGCGATATTGTGTTTACTGTGCAGTGGAGATAACGCGGGGTCAGGGGTCAAATCCCTGAAGATTGGCAACGCAAGTCAAAACTAGGGTATCGTCGCGGAGAAAAATCGTAGTGTAAATAATCGATTCTATTTTACTCAGATGCTCGACTCGCGGGGGATTGTCTAATGGAGAGAGTCCAGACACTGGGTGATTAATGCGAATGGCCAATTAGAGTTACACGTAGGCAGAATCTTACACACCTCTTTGAGTAACAACGACCTTCAATTATTTCTGAGAATAGAATTGAACTCATCATTATTAATTCGTTAGTGACGAATTCCTAAAAGAAAACATAAAATTTAATAATAAATCCAAAATTGTGGATATGTACGTTATAACTGATCTAAAACCTCCAAAAGTATTGTGCTATTTAAAAGTTTGGCGCACAAAATCTTTGTTTGTTTAAAAGTATCTTTAAAAAAGTTGAGTACACAAATATTTTTCAGATGTCTCGAATTGTTTATTTGAGGAATTAGAAACTGAAGTATGTCAGCATTGGTAAGAAGTGGTGGTATATTTAGAAGCGAGAAATTTAATTTCTGGAAATCTCAGGGATAGAAGTGGTAAACAAAGCACAAATATACTAGACAACTTTCAATGTCATGGTGCATAGGAGAGGGGACAAAAGCATAAATGTAATCGAAGATGATATCTTGAGTTGCATGTTTATAAATGGTTTTAGCGCGAACGTTTTGCAAATTGTTAAGTTTAGTCCACTCATCTACGATCAATCTGCCTGGTCACTTCTATTAAGGTACGTTGCTTTAATATTGACATAAAATATCATTAATTTTTATGTATGATTATACACTCAGTTATTTGTTGCAATAAACATACAAACAGTAAATAAATTAAACTAAAATTTTATTCGTAATGAAGCGAGTAATTGACATTTTGACATGTGTTCTCTTAGAAGTCCTAAACAGAACTAATTCAGAAATTTAAAGCAGAGGGATTATTTTTCTCCTTTTATTTTGATAGAAATCCATTCGCGCTTTTGACTGATTTGATTTCGCGCTTTTGACTGGTTTCAATTCGCGCTTTTGACTGATCCGAATTCGCACATTTATTATCAGTAGTTTTGCATTATTTTAGTAAAACTGCAGTTGGACGGCACCATAAAAATTATCGAGTTGAATTAGGTTTAAAAAATTAACAAATAATGCTGGCTTCTCGTTATTTTACTTGTTCGAGTGGAAATAGCTGAAAAAACTAAAAAAATTAACCAATTTGAAATCGTTTCAATGCTAAAGTTAATGTCTGAACGAGGAAATTCCGCGTCAAACCAGGAAAGTGTCTGTAAACTGCATTCTTTTTAGTTCCAAAATAAGTATTAAAATATGTAGATTAGAGAAGAAATTAGAAGATTAAATGCATGTTTTTTCAAAAAGAATGCACAATTCATTTTTATACAAACTTTCATTATCTTACACATGGTTTTGATTATTTTATATATACAGTCTCATTGGAATAAACGTTTAAATATTTGTATAATTAATTAAAATATAAAAATATGTTTAAAAATAATGCATTTTGTGGAAACGTAAATAAAATAACCTTTATTTTGTGCTACGTGTGAACGTAACTTTGAAATTAATCTTTTATATTATTTAAATTGTTATAGAAAGAACATTTAATGAAGATCGATCGTCTTATAAAGTAAAATATTATATAAGTATTGTACATGTTGATTAGATGCGCATGATGTATTTCCGATTATGACTTTGCTGAACATTTACGATCAATCAAATATCAAGGTTTATATTACTTAAATGTTATTTCATGCAAATAAAGAACTAAATCGCAAATAAAACAATATTATGGTAATAATTTTATATATTACAAAATATTAATGATAAACATTAAAAGGGAATATAATCTTCAACAATATTTATTGAAAGATATTGTTCCTTGTATTACAATGGGACACCAATTTAAAAAGTTAAATTGTATAGAGTATATTTCTTGCAATTGTTACAACTTTTAATAAATCATGTAATCTCTAGATAAGTGACAATTTAAAATTCTGACGGTTGTATGAACTAAATAAAAAAAATGCAAACGAACAAGAAATGCGTGTTATATGAAAAACGTATTTTGTAATTCGCGAAAGAATTTAATTTCTCGTGTAACGTATTTTATAACACCAATTATACTAAATTAGTGAATTTTCAACTTTTTATAACTTTTAAATATATAATTGTAAGACAAATACATAGGCGCAATTAAATTTTCTAATTTGCGAGATTGTCAATTATTTACCATATCGAATGGCAAACAATTTAAGAAGCTAAAACAAAATAACACTGCTTCTTCTTTCTTTAGCATTTCCTTTGCCAAAAACACGTGATAGCATTTATTTTAATAATTGAGCTAAAATACAAGCTAGTTAGACGTTATTTAGCTTGCTGGATACATGACTGGATAAGCAGTCTATAAAACATTAAATATTTAGCAATATTCATATTGATAAATTAACTCTGTTCGTATTAATTCTTTCTTTATTTCATCGACGATGTATAACAGTTCAACGATTATACTACAAAAACTTTGCAATAAAAGTCATGAAAAACATTTACAATAGTTCCACAGAGAAAAAGTGACTTGTTTCAATTAATATAGCAGGGTAGTAAACAGATTGAGGTTAATTCATCAAACTTTGTCTGTTTGTGTACATATTTTGCGTATAGATTTATCACAATTGTGGTAAAATTTCCTAAACAACACAGCTGTCCATATTTAACCATTAATTGTGTCACCCAGTTGCAGCTATCTTCACGAATTATTTTTCTCCGTATACATTAAAAAAATATTAATATCGAATATTAATTGACGTAATTTTTTCAGAGACCACGAGGCACTACTAAACGATGTTGAGAGTATCACTCCTGTTTACTCTCATTTTCTACGCCAACTGTGCTCCTACCGTGCACAATTGTGCGGATCCTTGTGGAATTCATGATTCGGATCTATTCCGCCACCTGAATTATTCCAGACCAGGTAACTGGTCAGAAACCAATTCATACGACACACTTGAAGGCCGAGGAAAAGTTCACGAAGAGTATGGTCAATATGAAACTGCAAACACAAGAACGAGGTATCTTGTCAGGAACAGTACCTACTTGGCAGGAGATCATTCGCGAGGCAACACGCAGAGTCATTTAAGTGATCTGCTCGCAAATCACTCAAGAGATCGTTTGAGGTATAACACTGCAGGTCATTCCTCAGGTCATTCAACGGATGTTTCCCAATCTGAAAATTTTGGGGTCAGGGGGTTGAACCAGCAGGACCTAACCGATGTGTCCCAACACCAATCGGCTGACCATTTGCACACCAACTCGAGAAGTTACGAATCGTCGAACAGGTCTCCCCAGAATCGCTATGGCAGCGGCCAAACCGTCAACGAGTACGAAAGAAACGAGAATCGCCATTACGAAGAATCGATGTCCCAACATGCTTACTCATCGAACCGACAGAGGACCTCCTCTCAGCAAACAGTAACCAGAATTCCACAACATCAGTATGAGCATGGTCGTGACTATCAGAATTCGGAATACCAGCAAGTAGCTCAGCATGAAGCTCGTAATACGAATGTCGGTGAGGCTCAAAACAATCTTTCGCCAGCATTTAGGCCTCCTTCAGGTCAGTACCGCGTTGGGGTCCTAGATGTGAAAGACGAACCAGTGGATTGTGATAACCAGTACATTGAGCAAGCACCAATCGCTATGGGGACTGTTTACAGACATAGAAGATACGTCGATATGGAACAATCGGCTGACCTGGACCAGCAAAGTGAAGATGAAGAAGATGAAATTCAATCAGAAGATCAGGAATTTGATCAACAAACGTCCGAGGATACATCTCGAGACATGCAAGTCGGTCAAACGGTTGGCTCTTTTGAATCTGGCAGGAGTTATGGTTTGGGTAATTCGAAACCTGGTAGACGTATTGGAGATCAGCAACCAAGTTATGGACAGTCCGACAGAGAATGGTATCCTAGGTACCATGGGAAATTCAACGGTTTCAAGAAAGAAGGTTCTAATGTTGATGGGCAGTTTGAATTTGGGGGTGCAGAAACAAGTAAAACACCTGAAGTAACCTCCAGCCCTAAGCCTCTTGCAGCTGACAGAAATCCAGAGATCAAAGACATGAAAGAAGTGAGTCTGGTTACGGATTTAGATGAAAGCACAGACGTGGAGAAAGCTATTGATGAGGCATTGAAGAAGTTGCATCAAATAGCTGGCAATCAGTATGTTGGAATCAGCCCAGTGAAGTATGAAGATTCAACTCAGCAAGTGTTAGAGAAGGATACGTACCCAAAAGAGGAAAGTGAAGATTCGAAATACCATAATCCAAATGAAAAGCTGAATCAACCAAGTTATGTCAATAAAGAGGAGACTGCATATGTGAAAGAAGCTACCGACGACTTCTTAAAACAGTTACGTCAGTCAGCTTATAATCAATATGGTGGTGCCAGCCCGGTTGCTAACGAAGATGCAAATCTAAAATTACCAGGCAACGATAAAGATCAGAAACAGCAAAGTGAAGATTCAACCTCCCAGTATAACAAGAAACTGACTCAACCGATGAATGTCCAGAGAGAGGAAAATCCACAAGAGAGTACTTATAATGAAGATGAAGCCAAAAACAAAAATACTCAAACTGTTAGAGGTCATTATATAACCACACCAATAACCAGTGACCATCAAAGTAGAAATGATTATCAAGGACCCTTTGATCAGTTGGGTAACCCAGTGAGTAACAATCGAGGTCATTCGCACCCTAAACAAATGAACCATCATCGTCCCCATCCCCATCATCCTCACCATCCCCATCATTTCAACCACCACCATCACAATAACTATCCATATGTCCCACAGAATGGTCAGTTTGGATACCATTTAAGACCTGTGTACTCTTATAATCCACAGTCCGAAAGACCTGCAGCAGTCTTTGGGTACGGACATAACCCGTTTTTAAACCAATACATGAAAGAAGAACAGTTACTCGCTGTGCCACATAGTTGGAATGGGGATAATTTAGGTACACCTGATCAATACCATGACCTAATAGTACAACAAACTACAGAAACACCAAGTTATCACAATCCTAAATTCCATCAGCAACCTCTAAGTTCGGTACGCGAGTACAAACACATTTCAAGATTAGACTTCGACAATCAAAAAGTCGAAAAACCCTACGGTTATGGTCAAGTCAGTGAGCCCTCTGAAATTGCAAGCCCACCAAATCACACTCCTTTCTCGAATGCTGGTGAAAAAGTGGATGATCATAAAGTTCTCGAGAAACCATTTAGCTATGGTCAAATATCTCAAGCGCAAGAACCTGAAAGATGCTTGACCTATTCTTATACTTCTGGTTCTGGAACAAACTTTGAACGGAGGCCTCAACTTGTACCTTGTTCTCAGTTATCTAAAACTCCCAGACCACCTACGCAATTTAATAATGGAGAAATTATCAAGGAGTTTGATTTAAAGATTGATAATGATCAGCAAACATTTGATAATCCTGACGAAATGAAAGTTACCAACCCAAATTTTGACAAACTTGGGAAATACAGAGGAGATATATATATAGGAGATATACCCTTGGATACATCTAAAGAATCAAACACATTTACCACCGTTTCCTCACTGCAAGATCCTTTTGAAGACGATAGCCAGCAAAGACAGCAACAAACAAAGGGTCATAGATATGGTTACGCAACTCAAATGCCAAGGCAATACAGACCTGATTCTGTCAACAACAGGTATTTGAACAACTCACCAAAGCCAAAATACGAAGAACCGAGTAATCAACCTAGTTGGCCTCCACAAGCTGGATTCAATACTCAACGGCCTATCCCTTCTGTGGAAGAGCGACAAGATTCAAATCAGCAATCGACCAACATAGGAAATGTCAACGATGCAGTGCATTCGCCAGAACTTCGTTCTCAATTAAACAACAGGTTTGCAACACAGCATGCTTCCTCTTTCAATAGATACAAGTACAGAGAGTTCGATCAGCAAGAAGAGGAGCAACGAAGAGTAAATCAGCAAAGGAACCAACCAGATGATCAACAAACGGTGCCATCGCAGAGAGACAGCCAAACAAATATACCCGAGTCGAGAAATCAAGACAAGTATAGGCAGTTTGATCAACAAAATCAGCAAAATGAGGAACAAAGAAGAGTAAATCACCAAAGGAATCAACCAGATCATAAAATAGTGCCATCACAGACATACAGTCAGCAAACAAATATACCTGAGATAAGGAATCAAGACAAGTATAAAAAGTTTGATCAACAAGAAGATGAACAACGAAACTTGAATCAGCAAAAGCATCAACC
>JABFPB010007345.1:0-11096 GCA_022817645.1 Ceratoteleas bidentatus | reverse complement strand
GCGAGTGGGAGTTGCCAAACCCGAGCCGTAGGCTCGCCGAAGGCGAGTCGAAGGCGAGGGTTTGGCACCCACTCGCCACAATGGCGGTCGTGGAATGGTTCGCTTTCGCGCCGCAAAACAAGCACGAAAAGTGGCGTTTTCGCATGCAGCATCGGGAAAAATGATATATGTAGATGTACAATCTCTATGTTTTGATGAACGTGTAATAACAAAGTTTTAATTACTTCGTAAGAATAGCAGTTAAAAAATGTATTTCTAGCGTGAAAAAAAAGAATTTTCATTACAAAATTCCTTAAAAAATAATTTTATTGCAATATACATATTTTACTTGGCACCCTAATTATACAGCCCTTCACAGGAGATAATACCTTAAGGACTACTTAGTCGTTTATTTTCAATTTTTTCGACATAATTGTGAAACACAAAAAACTTGTGCAATAAAGTGACATCCCAAAAGCCGCCCGTCATAAAAGTGAAAATGCCAGATGCCACACCTTTTCCTCAATGTTCTACCTAGTCATACGTTCTTCTTCAGTCCATTTTGACCGATTAAGTTTGTGAAAAACTCTATCCTGAAAAAGAGACCAGTCCCAGGAAGAAGAGGGGAAATTAGAATTAGTCTACCTCGTGGAAACATTTTTTTACTTCGTTCCAGTTCAAGTTTGGACTTGAACCAGTGATCATCGTACTGTTTCTTCCCTGCATCCTAAACTCTAATACAGAACCTAGTTCCTTGACCCAATCACCCAGACGTCTTATATTTTATATATACTTTATATAAGTGTCCAGTTCGAATCTACTGCAAGCAGCAGCCAGATTCCAGTAGTCAGAGCAAGTTTCTCCAGTCAACAATATCCGGAAAAGGCAACCAGTTATATTCACAAGTAATAGAGTGAAGTCTTCATATCACCTGATTCCTTTTAACTGTATACAATACCAAGTTGAATCTAACTTGAATCCTGTCCAATTCCAAAGTTGAAATTCAGTGAAACTTAATTCTCGATTTTGATAATCTAACTTAATCTCTTTCCTTACCCAAGTTGCCATTCTGCCAGAGTCGAATACTTTATCGACTCTGGCAGAATCCTCCCGTTCGTCTATACCTTCCTCTTCTAAATATTCAACTAATCTATACTAACTTTTCTAATTTATTTAGTGTCCGCTAAAGCTGCCCATGCAAATCCCTGCCCAAATAGCGCCGAGAACCACCCCGTCCTGGTGGAACCCGAGAATGCTCCCGAGGCATCTCCAACCCAATTAGAAGCGCAGACACAGAAGTCCGATAATCTTAAAACGCCTACTAGTACTTCCCCCCATTCAGCGGCTTCTTCCGCGGACAGTGGTCCGACTAAGCGCGACCAGATCTCCGCCGAAGACGAGGCGCGGGTGAAAAAGGCGATCAGACGGATGGTCCACATGATAAAAAAGAAGGCCACCGCGGGAGGTTGCGGTGCGCGAGGTCGAAAGTTTGTATCAGGACGAAAGTTTAACCGTCCTTGAAAAACTAGCTAAAATGAAAATCTTGAGAGAGGCTTCCAAACAATTTACGGCGATTCGCGCGGACAACTCCGAAAGTGTGAATTCTGGGAGTAGTATGAACACTGTAATAAATAACTACTACGCTAGTGCGAGTAAAGACGTCATTAAGTTCCCCAACCCTCTGAATTGGAGCGAATGCACCCTCCGAGGGTTAGCTGATTTTTTATCTCAATCAGATAATTTTTTGACAGTAGCAAATATGTACAAAATTTGTCTCAATCGGGAAGTCAGGATGCAGTTTAACGAAGCTGACCCACCAAAGTCTCCTCCCGCAAAGCGGCCTCGTTTAATACAGACCAGTTCGTGCCACCTGTCTGGGAACGAACCGGAGCAGCCTTGTTACACCCCGTCATCTCCGCGGTATGAGCCTGAGGACGATATTGAAATCGTCCATAGTACCTTATAAATTATCATTTCATTGAGTACATTTACATGTTTTGCAAATATAAGTAAGAAAAGTTAAATTAAACTAAAGTTAAATTTAGCTATTCTTTATTTCAAACACCCCAACCTGTAGGTTAAGGTTGTACAATCACAATACGTATGTATTAGGAAATGCATGAAAATTTGCTCGGATACAGATTAATATGATTAATTTTATTTTCTCGAATATCAACGAAGTTGGGTCGCTAGAAGATGAGATATAAATTGTCAAAGTTACCGAAAATTACATTAGCTCTTATGGGAACTGACTAGATGTCTTACATATTTCAGAATTACGCAGGATAAAATATTAAGAAATGATTACAAATTTGTTATATCATTAGTTATATTATGGAGATAAGTAGTACCAAATATAAATAATTTATATAAGTTACATTAATAAATAAATTGTATTGAAAGTTCTTTTAAGTAAACGTAATCGTATCGCTAGTTTTACAGATATTATTAAAAATAGATTTACTTGATATTTTGTCTTAGAATGGGAATGCTTCTTAATTAAGTTTAGAATGGGATTGACTTACGTTGAGTCGTGAACGCATTTTACCAAGGTAGAATTAGATTGAAAGGAATTGTAAAATGATTAATGTAACTTATATAAATTTGATTCTATTAGTTTCGGTGTATTGCATTCAGCAGAACAATTTTTAGAATTTTGATTCGTACGATTAGATGTCCTTTATTATCGGTTGCTGAATGAGTTTGAGATAGCGAAAATGGGTATTTTTTTGCAGTTTCCGTTGATAAAATAGGAAACGATTTAGGGCAACTCATTTCAATGGAATTGCATGATGGGTGTAACAAATGTAAATTGAAATTGTTGTAAAAAACATTAATTTAATTGGTATCATTTTATAAATTTTCATTATTAAAACTATAATTAATTTAGCGCAGAAATAACGTTACAAAATCTAGCTGTAAAATGTACAAAAGCCTATCCCGTTGGTAGAAATAGAAATAAACTGTTACTTTATCGAGTCATTAATCATGTAAATCTGCATAGTAAAACGCTGTTTCCAATCACTCAGCGTAGCTCCATTGACTGTAACATCGCCAAGACACTCCAGTACTATTTTTTCCATCGTTTGGTTTTTCCTAAAAACAAAGATGTTACATGGCAAATTATTACTATTAATTCATTTATTAGTAAGTTTTTTTAAACCATAGTGAAAATAAGTACCAATCGTCCATAATCCTGTAATTTTTCTGTACAAGATCGTTAGTTTGATCACACATAAGACTGACTTCTGACAGTACATCCATTATTTGATCGACGTTAGAATTCAAAGATGCATCTTCTCTAACTATCTGTAAAAATCCTGATTCGTTTGCTAATTGATTCGAGTTTATTGTATCACTCATGAATTTGATGTCTTCCTGTAAAAGTTCCTTCAAGACGAAGGCCTTAAAACAACTCATCAAATAATAAATTGGCGTTTTCAGCATTGGGAATACACTGCATTTACTATGATTTGGCGGAACTAACAATGCTGTCGAGGCCTCATTTATGCATGTTGTCAAATACCTAGAAATTAAATAAAACATTGCAGTAAATTGTATCAAGTATTTATCCCCATGCGATGAAACTGGTTTACTACTAACCTGTACTCATTCACTTTTCCTTTTAAACTGATTTTTCTTGTAGCATATAAATCAAAACGTTCATGAAATTGTTTTAGTTCATTTGTTAAGTCAAAATACATACAATCATTTTTCAGACTTAAGTTTTGCAATTGCTCTATTACAGTCAACAAAGAAGCACGCGTTTCAAGTACAAAAGTCTGTGCGCTTTTCAAAATTTGCAAGGATTTTTCCAAGCCTTGAATCGTAACTGCCTGTAAAATAAGAATATATTAATATCAATGAATTATAATATATTATATTTAATTTTTTAATATTTAAAAAATATTATTTAAATATTTAAAAATGTTTAAAAATAATATTTTAAATTTGTATGTAAAATTAAACGTACAGTTTGAATTTTCAAGCTATCATATAACTCTGCAAGCTCCAACTCAGTTTGGTTGAATTCAGTCTCCAAAGGTGCTTTATTTCTGAAGTCTCTAAGAGTGTTTTGAACACTCATTTGAAAATGTTCCATCTTTTGGATTTCTAAAAATAATGGCAGCCATTCACGAAATTCGGAACATTGATCACCATACTGTCAATATTCAAAATGATTCAAAATTATTGGTACCGATGGTAAAATTGAAATAAAATTAATATAATCAACAAAATACAATCAAACTTACTGCTAATTCAATCTTTTCAATGTATTCACATATTTCATGTCTATATTTTGCACATGAGTGTTTATGCATTCGGTCACTACACGCTAGATGGATGGCCTTAGTTAAAAGTTGAGCTAAACCTGATTGTTTTTTAGCGTTAAAACTATTGTCAGTTATTGACAAATGCTCTTCTTCATTGATCATGTCACATAGCTGAAGATTTCTTGCAACTATATTTTGTTGCAACAAATTCCAAAGCACTGATATACTGACCTTTCCAACAATCCCTTCAACTTTGTTCCATACCTAAAACAGGTGCCAAAAACAAGGGGAAATCTTAAGGTGATGATCAAGTTCTATTACAGAGTTGGTATCTTAGTTAATAAAAAAGTATGAATAACCAATTCATCGTAAATTGACTGCAGCGAGATTCTGCATTTTTATAAAAATATGACTGATTGACATCATCATAATTTTTATTTAGGCATTTTCAAAAATAAGAAAATGTAATTATTTTTTAAAACGTGCCATAAAAAATTCTGATATGTTAGCCATAAATATTCTTCCAAATTTCCAGAATTGAAATGAAAAGAACTGACTTCAAATTCAATTGTCATTATTTGTATATTATGAAAATTAATTCATAAACAATAGATCTGAATTAAAAATTAAATTATACTATATAATTATACTACTAGTTTTTCCAAATTGTTTGATCTTGACACTTATTGTATTTAGTTAGTAATTATATTTTTTTTATTATAGTTTTAGGTAATGTTCAAAAAGAAAAATACATGCCTCTTTTTTGTCCGCTCCCGAGCTTAAAGTACTGACCAATGATAAACATTTATCTATCATGTCTGGTTCAGCATTTTCACCACTAGGTGGTTTTAAAGACTCGTATATTTCTTTCATTGTATTAAGTCCTTTGATGTCCATTTGCAGTTCCTTATGTTTTGTTTCCAAAATACTTTTAGTTACTTTCAATTTTGTACTAGTGTCTACATTTTTTCTGTGTTGTTGAGCTAAAAGAAATAAAATAGCATGTCTGACTGTATCATTAACTATTATATTTCATATTACAGATTCAACTCTTACCAGCTTGTCTATTTACAAATTCTACTTGCGCAATATTATTTTCTAAAGTTTCAGTTTCCCTAGCCAGATTTTCTCTTTCCGTCTTCAACATTCTTAAATTTGCAATGCTTTGCATAACAGGGACTGATTCTTTAGATTTCAATGCATATAAGAGTATATTACGTCTTACTTCGTTCACTTCTTTTGTTGGACGGATCTGCTTAGACATTTGACCCCAAATAAATCCTCCTGTTCCATTTGAGATTCTGCATTTCAATGTGGAAAGAATGGTGTTATTCCAGTGATCAAAATTTTGATAACCATGCAAAACATTGTTCATAGAAACAAATACAAATGAATTGATAATTAAAAATTCATTTCTTGGTGGAAAGATTATGACATAATTTCAGAATATATTTTTCTATCTTTTCTAATACCAGTTAGATTGACATTTAAAAAAGTTTAATTTGAATTCATAATTTGGAAGTCGTTCAAATGAATGTAGAATTAAGTAAATAAGTAAAAAATATTATTTCAATTTGTTTCCAGTAAATTGTCTTTCAGGGAATGTATAAATAATATATTCCCTGAAAGTATATAATATAGTAAAAATAATTTTACATACCTGTTTTTTACACGATTTGACAAATATTCCTTGGGACATCCTAATCCCGTCACCCAATCAAAAGTAGAGTTGTTATGGTGCATTTTTATGTGTATATGTCTGAAAAAGGTCAGAAAAAATAATTAGCAAGTCCGTTTGTTCAAAAGCAATTTAAATCTACGAATGTAGGTTAGAGGTTAAACTTGTTAAAATCACAATCTGTGAATTATAATTATATAATTGTACACACCTTTTAAACGTATGAGTAATGGCAGAAATTATGACCAATTACATTTGATAAATCGCATCTTTTGATCTATAATTATGACAGTTCAAGTAAAACGATCAACTGACTACAACTTAAATTAAACAAAACTGACAACTTGGTCATTTAAAATACAAAACGGGTGTGTTATCGAACTCATCTTTTATCTTTTATTAGTTGCCGCAGAGTGAAAATGATAGTGATATGAAGAATGATTAGCATTCGTAACTCAACTCGAACTGTTGGCGTTTTCGGAAACTAACAACCGATTCAGTTAATAAAGGACAGACAATTGAAGCCACATAAGTGTATCCTTTATTAACTGAATCAGTTATTAGTTTCCGAAAACGCCATGTATTCCGAACTTTTTATGGCATTGCTAATTTGATCCATCCTTTTCTTTGCAATATTAAAGTTACTTGGTTGGAACGAGATACAATCAATAACATTATTTTAGAACTGATCGAACTGAACTTATTCTGTTCAGACGCAAATCTCATCCAAAACTGTAATAATAAACAAATTCCCCTATTGATGACTCCAAACATCCATGCAACAATAAAAACAAAAAACTAAAGACGTTATTTCAGTTCAACCATCAAATCGCATCCATATTCAAATGTTTCCACCAAACAGCCTACGATGCTCAAAACATTAAAACTTCCCAATTTTCATCATTTTTAAGCCCCAAATCGTAGTCTCCCCTCTCATTTCTAACCTAACTTCTAAACGATCCCTCAAAATATCAACAGCTGAAATTCAATTCAAATTTAAAAGTTCTAATTGTAAAATGGACTGAAGAACAATTTGGATAAAATGTGTAAATTGTATCATATTGTAATTAATATTAACCTGTGAAAATTAGTAATTTTCAAAGAAGTAATTGCAAGTAATTTCATTAAATTCTAAATCAAAGACAGTAGGTTCGAACTAGGTTCCAGTTAAATCTTAGAATTTAACTTTTTTATTTACAATTTATTAACACAATTACTTACAGTTAATTAAAAAAATTTTTAGATTTTCGATTTCTCATCGGTCGCTGTTTATTTCATTGTAATACAGTTTACACATGTTCATTCATATTGTTTATATATCCATTTTACAATAACTTTTTTATTTGAATTGCCTCTGGCTGCTGGGAGTAACCGCGTTTGCCGTCGCGTAAATAACGTTTCATTAGAAATCGATGGGCCGGCGCAATCGCGCCGCGCACTACCGCCACCTATACCGCGTCGAAGTAGCCTAAACGAGAAATGGTGCTCTTTTTAGAGAAATAGCGGCGTGCATAGAGACTCGTCCGCCATTACATAGGGAACTAAATTGGATTCTAGGACATTTCTACTATTCCGGCCCGGAACGTCCTCGCGGCTCGCCTGTGCGCGGCGGAAAAAACTATTTGGTTATTTATAGTGTCGGGATCGTTGGTTGTTTCGCGGGCTCGGGCCGCGGCCGACGGCGATGTCGCTCAAGCCGGATCTGGAAAACAGCCCGATCGTACAATGGAATCAGGCGACGGCGAAACCCCCGTCGCCGATTCGCTACACGCCGACCGGGAAAATCAGCCACGCGAAAACGCGGGTATACACACAGCGCTACCGAAAGGAGTGGGAACAGCTACCCGATTTTCAAGGTGGGTGTCTACCCCGGGGCACAAGTAGGCCACCATTTTTTCTGCCTTTTTTGGATTCGTGTTCCGGGTATGGCAATAGAGATTAAGTTCCCTTATGAAGGCTTATATGTTTAAGGTGTGATTTGAAAATATGGTAATAGAAAGTTGTTTTATTATAAGTTTGCAGTGTTAGTTTGATTATTTCTTGATAGACAAATTAATAATTTAATATTAATTGCATACCAAAGTGAAAAGAGATATTTTTTTGATTTTTTATGTGATTTTTTTCAATAATTGATCATTGTTTATTAGCAAGTAATTTAAGTAAAAATGAAAATTCTACGTAAGTTTTCATTTATGTAATTAAAGTTTTTTATTTAATTTGTCAAATTTTCAAGAAATTTGTCTTCATAGAAGTAGAGATATTCGTCTCTTAAGTTTCTTTAACTGCATGGTTTGAATACTTATACACAAATATAATTTTTCTCAATTTTCAGCACCAAATATCCCAGCTTCTACATAGTAGAATCGCTTGACTTTGCCAAATTTAATAAAAACCCCATAATCTTAAATGAAAAATTCAACTTTAATTTTACTGAACTTAATTTATATTATTAAACTTAATAAGGGAACTATTTTAAGACACAAGAATGACAATTTTTCAGGGACAGTTCAGATGATTTATTTGGACTGAACTGATAGAGTATTTTTGTTATAAACAATTTAATGTAATCTTTTAATTTTAGGATTCATTAAAGCAAATTTGTAAAGATAATGAAAAGATTTCAGTATTAAAATTCATTGAGCAATTATTGTTCACAGGATGGCTCACTTCGATACCCTATCACCCAACAAGAGCATATTGTTTATATTGTAAGAAGGATTTACATGCACATAGACTTTCGCTACTGAAACATATGTGCACTATGAAACATCAGAGATCTGCATTAGCGAAACAGTGCAATGGAGATTTGAAGCCAAATGTTCAGTACATTGAAAACAATCCTGAACATGACAAGGTATGTATAAGATGCAAAATGAAAAGAGCTGAATAGAAATGCCGAAGAAATGCAAATGAGATATAGTATTCTTTCAACATTAATTTTCTCAAATATTTTTTTCCTATCTAAATAATACAAAACTGTTGATAGTCAATGATTAGTGAACACTAATTAGTTCTGCTGTAAAATAAAAAAAGGTAATTTGGAAGGATCAACCAAAATTTGGTTGAATTTCACAGTGCTTAAGTTAATATATTACTTTTAATTAAAATTTTAAATAATAATATGAATTGTGATTATTTTTTATATGTACACTAAAAGATTTATGTTGAAATCAAAGTAAGACTTTTTTCTGTCATGTAAAGAAAATTATGTTGAAAAATATTTTTTAACTATTTATTAGGGAGGAGCGAAAAAGGGTTCACGTCGCCGTTTTCAGTCCTTAAAAAATTACTAGTTTTTATGAAGATAAGACATAGCACAACATTACTAAGACGTGGTATAACCTTTAATGTTTAGAGCTCCCACAAGAGCTCTGAAAGTGACCACATTTAGCTTTAGTTTTTTTTACTAAATACTGAATATAGAAAAAGATTTGTAGCATTGTTAATGTTTTCTGCATGTTCGTAAAAATTTAACATTTTAATGTTTGTTGGACATTGGTACGACTCCATCCCACTAGAAATTGTTAATAAAAAAATCAGTTTTTGTATCTGTCGAACGAGAAGTTAATTTTTTGTTCCATTGAATTTATATATTTATATTTATTTTGCTACAATTTTACATTTTGATTTTTGTTTGAAATTCAGTGGAGCAAAAAGTTAACTTCTCGCTTTGACAGATACAAAAAAAAACAATTTTTTTATTACAATTACTAGAGGAATGGAGCTATTCACACGTCCAACAAACGGTAAAATGTTTAATTTTGACGAAAATGCCGAAAAGCGTTACCATTAACAATTCTAGAAATTTTTTTCTAGATTTAGTACTAAAACTGTTTTAGCTTTCTATACCTCTTTAATACATGTGTGGGCCTAATGAAAGCCGATTTGCCACATATTTTTTTTTTTTTTTTTTGAAAAAAAAAAATATGTGGTGATGAAAATTACCATTTTCAGAGCTCTTGCGACAGCTCGAAACATGCTTTTAATGGCTCTATAAGATTGTCCCATATCTTATTTTCACAAAAACTATTAATTTGTTAAGGGTTCTGAAATCAGTGACATGACCTCTTTTTCACTCCACCTTAC
Source organism: Ceratoteleas bidentatus (assembly GCA_022817645.1). NCBI lineage: Eukaryota > Metazoa > Arthropoda > Insecta > Hymenoptera > Scelionidae > Ceratoteleas > Ceratoteleas bidentatus. The sequence goes on along the minus strand of JABFPB010007345.1, from coordinate 1,079 downwards.
TATTTATAGGTAATTTTTAAATAAAATACTTCTAAATTGTCTAAAGGATTATTATATAGGTAAACTTCAAACTTAGGCAATACTTATACATAGTTGTTGAATATTCAAGTTTGTTGCAAAGCTATAATTTGTGTACTCTTTGACAGTAAAAGAGCAAGTTTTTGTTATTTTCGTACAAATACAAATGCAAAGAAACATATAAAATTAATAATTTTGAATTTTCACCTTTCAAATTTCGTTGTTATGCAATTGCAAATAGTGTAAACTGGTTTCCAAGTTAATCCAATAAAAGTTGAGTAAAGTAAAAGTTTCAGTAGAATAACATATGGCGAAAGGTTTGCGAGGTAATCACATTTAAAATTCGTAAAAGTCTACTATTTGAGTTGTATACTATCTACTCAGATATTTCTTAAAACGTTTCATTTAATAGATTATCAAAGTTCAAAGGATATTTCGGTCAATAGATTTCAAAGTTTAAAGGATATGAAGCTTATTTTTAATATTTAGCTATATAAAATACAAAATGTTCAGCTAATTAAAAAATAGGATTAAATTATATTGCAACCTTTTAGAATAGTTAACAAATAAAATGCAATTTAATTTTCAATTTTATTGATTCATTAAAATCGATAAGAGAAATGTATAAAAACATATATTGATGAAAAATATTAATGAGTTTGAAATTACAGAAATTCTTATTACAATCATTAAAAGAGTAAAATTTGTAACATGACCACATGTGAATCATCAACAATGATTTTTGCTCGATTTTCAAATATTCATTAGCATTTCTATATCTATTTATGATTTTTCAGGAAGAAAATCATTCAATCAATCACTAGTTTTTACTGGAGCTTTATTTAGATTTTTGTTTCACATGACAAATTTTATTGATTCGATGTATTGAAATATATAAGATTCTTCTTGTACTGGAAAGTAGGGTAACCCAGTTCCAACTGGAATAGTGTGAGAGCAAGCTGTGAATCTAGATGTAATATTTCGTCATTTTGTAAAATAAATTTTGTATTGAGAGTTCGGTTCAGGTTGAAACCCTGGGTTACAAATTTAGATTTTTTCAT
>JABFPB010007344.1:0-11105 GCA_022817645.1 Ceratoteleas bidentatus | reverse complement strand
GTCACGAAATATGTTGACCATTTAAACAAATTTAGATTTTTAAACATCCTAAAGAAAAGGTCAAAAATGGTCATTCTAATGTTAAAAATCACCAGAAATGACCATTTTTGTCCAATTACTCCAACTAGAAGATTTCCCAACTTCTATCATATCAATCAGTAAAATTTCCTCTAAAACCCAAACCATTTTTCAATCCTCAAAACCTCTGCGAGCCCCGAAACCGCAACAATGGTCGCCCAGCATAACCTGTAACTCCCCACCTCCGTTTCACACTATTACTCAAAGCGTCCCTGGGCCGCGGATTTGATTAATCGCCCCTATAATTTAACCCACTTGCCGGCTCTTTCAATTTCGCACTCGGCGCCGCGATTTCAGATTGCATTGCCGCACTTATCTGGCGCAAAAAATGCGTCATAGAAGTGCGCCGTTCGCGCATTAGCGTCGATTCATAGTTTAATGGAAATTTATCTAGACTTCTTCGTGAATAGGTTTCGCCATAAAGTCAAGGTGGCGTTGCGCCACGAGCAAAAATTCGCATCCCGCACGTGTCGCAACGCGATAATTGGGCGACTACAACACACCTCCTCGTGACCATTTTTCACGACCGACCATTTTCCAGGCCGAAAAGCGACACGTCCGAGCAAGATTGATCGCCGCTGACCCGGCTCTGCCACGTTTCGTTGATGATAGATGCAATCGCATTTAGATTCGGATCGGCGGCAGTTCGTCGGCCATGTTAACAATATAATTGTGGCAAAACGTTTCTGCACGAATCTGGACGAATCTGAACGGAGTTGCGAAAGCAAAATTATCCGACGTTCAATCAGCGATTCACTTAGAGGCATAATCGACTTTTCTGGGGGGAAATCGGACGAGTGGGAAAAATGGTGGCAAAAAGTGGCGGCACTAAATCGTGAAGGACATACAGATGTCAACATTGGAAGAGGAGAAAAACTGGGTGTTTTTGTTTTGGATTTATATTAATGTTTTTTTATAAGTGTTGACACTATTAACAAATTTATTGTTTTTGTTTTGACTTTGATTGTCCTTCCCAAGGTCAACACAATTTTAGTTCTCGAATGTAAATTTTTTCACCTTATTCCTCAAAAAAATCGATTCTGTCTGAAAAAATTGTCTCGACTGTTACCTAACATTCCAGATGGTGCCCAGACGAATTTGAGTCCAAGTGAAATGGATTAGGCTGAAATATAGAAGAACGAATAGTTTTTTTGGATGGTTTTTTCGACGCCGATTGTGAGTGTCGAAAGAAAGACGGATTTTTTGTTTAGATAGTGGAAACAAATGAATCTGAAGCTGGCCCTTGTCCGTCATTGAACAATGGGTGATTAGGTTCCGTGTATTAATAATGTCTGGCGTTCGGACTCGCAGACCTGGTGACATTGAACGATCGAAAGGACCGTAAGTGTGTCGGCATGTGTAGACGCATATGTTAACGTCAAAAGTGCGCTTGAAGGAATTGTCGCGAGTCAAAAAATCGTAACGACCGAGTCTGGTCACGCTGACTAATTTTGATATTGCGATAATCTCGTTGTCGATCTCCGATAGGGACTTTATTATAGCTGTATTTCGAGTACACGAAGACAGATTCAAGATTTATATCCTGACATCGGAGTTTGTTGAGAGGATGTCAGTTAATTTTTTTGTAATTTCTCAATACAGAGTTGTATGATGTTGACACTACATGAAGGACATACATGTCAACAGCAGGAACAGTGAAGTCAAACACGTTTTGGTTTTGGTTTGACTCATTTTAATAGACTTAGGACTGTCCCTCCTTCTTCTACTCTTCACACTGAAAATACAAGTGTTCTTCAGAGAACACTTCTGCAACATTTGTAAAACACTTAAAGTGTTTCAGTGTTAAACCTTATGGAGAACACTTAAAATGTTTTTCATAGAACGATTTCAAAACATTTGGTTTTACAAGGCACATCCCCAGACAAAATACTGGTGGAACAAAAACAAGAAGTTTCCTTCCAACTTCAACAAATTTAGGACCATCCCTCCTAAGGGATGGTCCTAAATCTAACTAGTAGGTCCTAACTTAGGACCTAACTAAATCCTTCCTAACCAGAACTCCAATGCAACCTTAAAAATCCCTAAATCCACCATCCTAGCAACTTGTCCAACCTCTACCATCCTTCTCCCTCCCAATACCTTCTATCTCTCTCTTCCTCTACCTTGACTCACCTGCCCCACTCCTCCCCTCGACCAATCCGGATCCCCCCATGGTCAAACGAAGTGTCCACCCTCGCACGCACCCGATACATCATACCTCGTGATATATCACTCGGACATCCGGGTGTGCCGGTTGTCGCAAGCGCATTGGCTACGAGATCGTTGTCTAGGTGGCATTTAGACTGCATTTAGCTATGCTATGCGTCCGCACTGTAGCGGGATTAATTGACTATAGTGCGTTGAGTTGCAGGATCGCTTAGAAAAGACGTTGCGCAACGCGCAACGCGAGATACGGCCGTGTGTCTATGTCTCGGCTCGGCTAACAACGCCGCCTGGCTCTGTCTCTGTCGCGCTCGGCCGCCGCGAGTCTGGCTCACTGTCCAGGCTGGATTTACACGCGAGCGCCGCGCGTTCCCACGGCTCGAGCTCAGCCAGAGACGGAGCGTTTCTCGAACAGCCTAAATTGATATTGTCATGGAAACTAGGTGAAAAGCGACGAGGAAAACTGAGCCAGAGAGATGTTGGGGGCTTGCGAGGGGTGGGTTGGGGAAGTGGGTTCGAAGTGGATGGGGGATCCCAACTCCAAATTTGTTCTTCACTTGGAGGAAGTGAAGAAGTGGATGGAGGATCTAATCCTCCATCCATTGGAGATCCTCCATCAACTTCTCCAATTCCTTCTGGTGAAGAAGAAATTTAGAGTTGGGAGAGGACTTTGGGTTGGTTTAAGAGATGGGGATTGGAAGGTGAAGGTGAAGAGAAGTTGAAGAGAGGCACTTTGTGAGGATGGATAGAGGGTTGGATAATAAGAGGTTGGAGAGTGGAGAAGTTATTCTGGTAGAAGATATTCTGGATAATGGAAGTCACAAACGAAGGAGGCTTCGAAGAGTTCGATTAAAATTAGAGGGTAGAGTGGGAGTTTCGAGTCAGAAGAGACATTTGGAGATGATTTAGGATTGGATTTGGAGATGGTAAAGTCACAACGTTAGGAAAGAGGTGGTTTCATGAAAAATTCATGGAGGATGGAGGATTGGAGGATAGACTGGGCATTTGAAATTTCGAGATATATTTAGAATTAATTCAGTGAAAACAGTACTGTAGATATTAAGATAAAACGTTGAGCAAATGGTAGAGTTAGGATGTGGAAGGTTCAAGGACATGAAAATGAAGAGATGAATTGGATGGTATCTTGCTTTTTTCAGTCGTTGAAAAAAGCAAGATACCATCAGAATCCTACTGATGTAGGATTTAAAATTTAAAGTAAATTTTACACTAATAGTGATATGTTTGAACATAGCATCAGAAAAATACTTGTAAAATCTATATAAATTTGTGAACCTTTTTTACAATAGAAACTGCGTGAGCATTGAAAACGCTTTGTAAAGAAAACAAATGAACAGATAAACATTGCATGTTATCAAGAGAAAAAGAGCCTGTTCATCTCTTGCTGTCTCTCATGTTTATGTATTTGTGCCATTCACAATGCTGATTCAACACAGTTCTTCCTTAAAGAGTACTTTTAATTGCAGAAGAATTTCATCTTTCTTTATGCAGAAAAAGAGTTCCTCAAAACGACCCGTTCCATACAATCCAACCAAAACCAATTCAAATTAAATCAATAAATATCCTTCAAGATACATACATAATACCGACAAGCACGATTACACTATTCCTTAAAAATACCATTCGCCGATAGCAAATTGGTGTCAAATGTACGAATTCGTAGGAGTGACTCGATAACCTTATCTAGATCGAATTTGACTTCCACGAGAAAGTTATTCAAATCCGCCACAGTTTTCTGAAAAATTGTCCATACTTCTCCAATAAATTCCCTGCAAATCCCAATTACCCATTTTCCAACGAAATTTCCCCTTGGCCAGTCAAACTTTCCACCCGAACTCCTCCAAAGTCGGATTCCCTGTAATTTCCTCGATTTCGGCGCTCAGGACCAATTCGCGATTCCTCATCAATAAATCATCGTTGCTATCGGAGATTTCCCTCTTTTCCCTTTTCCCACACACGCCCGGTCAGGTGAAACGCGGATACCGTCGCAATTTGAATATCCCGACTGGAAGTCGTAAATCGCCCGTGACGCCATCTCGCGGAAAACGCGCGCAAAAAGTGCGATTTCCCGTTCGCCGAGCAAATATGATTATTTCGTCCTTAAAGCTTTGTGATAGATCGCTCATTGAATGGCGCTTTTTACAGTTTGAATTCGGTCTAACGGTACCGCGCGAGCATCTCCGCGCAGTGTCCCGCAATTGATTCTCGCCGGCGGGAATGCGTTCCCCGGCAGAAATGAGATACCACCACGCGATGACTAAACGAGTAAAACCTTAAAACCGACGAAAACCCGAAAGTGTCCGGTGACGCGGGAGTTTCGCTCGCGTTTGCTAGAAACCGGGGTCACCGACCGTGTTAAAAATGCACCTGAGCTTGACATTGTTACGCTGCCCCGAGCAGATATATGCATACGCGTTACCAAGCGACGCCAACGGATAGCTCAGGTCGCGAATATTTTTAGCTTTGATGATGGGAGGTTGCGAAGTCGAAATTGGGTCGAGGAGGCAGTATCTCCTTAGTTTAGTGAAAAAGTTTAGAAAGAGGCAGTTTGAGGAGAAAATAAAACAAATTTTTATTGTTTGCTTTCTTCCGCATACAAAGGATATAAAAACTTAACCTATATCTGAAGCTAATGGATAAAATGATAAAAAATCCCGTGAAACTTTCTTGACTCAACGCAGTTGTCTGCACTCTTAAGTAAGAAACATAAAAATGTCTACATCGAGCAACTCTAACCCCACTCTTTCTTTCGCAGGTTACGGAACCCCCAAATGACGCTCGGGAACCACTGACCATCCTTCCAGTCACCAGCTCCATCTACACCAGCCTGAGCTTCACCAGCGCCACCTGTGCGCAGCCATGGACCTGACCGAGGCGTTCGCGGCGCCAGGGGGCGCCAGCAGCGGTGCCAGCGACGACCTCATCAAGACCGAGTTCTTCGACTTCGTCATCACACCCCCCTCGCAGACCGACGGCATCTCCGACGAGGAGGGTTTCCTGCAGCGAGACACCTGCCGCGGGATCAGCTTCCTCCACCCCGACCATGACTCCCGCCGGGACACCTCCCACACTTCCGGCTTCATCAAAACCGAGACCAACAACAACACCCTGACAGCCTTGCCGCCCGTCTCCACCATCACTGGCTCGCTCAGTCACCACAACCGTAACAACCACGTCCAGGGCCCCGAGCACATCGGCATGGAGACCTCGGACTGCGACTACTGGAGCACCAACGAGAGCAAGTGCAACATCCTCCTGGAGGACCTGAACAAATACTGCTGGCAGGCCCAGCCGGACCACGTGCACGAGCAGAACGACAGCGCCACTGTGAGTCGGACGGCAGACGACCGATTACTCGGCAGCAACGACCGGCAGAACACAGATGGCGCCATCTACACGCTCACCGTGCTCAACAACGAGACCAACTCGATGGACGCGCTGGACTGCTGCAAGAGTTCGCCCGCGCAGTCCAACGACTGGGGCCTGAGGCCCAACCTCGACATCGAGGCGATCCTGAGCATGGACACCAGTGAGCATGAACGTGTCCAGGACGGTTCCGAAGCGTACCATACGATTCCCATAGGAACCACGAGATTCGGAACTGAGGACGTGACCTTCGCTACGGACGGTAAGGACCTGTGTGCTACCACACGCCGTAGGTCCATTGGGGACAACAATAACGACTGGAAGTTGTCAGACCGTAACCGTCTTCAGGACGCCAGTGTCGATTCCGCGGAGAGTCTGCTGCGTAATGCTCTCCAGGGGAAGATATACACCGGTCCGGTGGTGGTGGTCACATCTTCGCCATCGGCGTCTTCGCCTTCTTCGAGTACTGCTACCAGTACAGCGTCGACAACGACAACCACGTCCCAATGCAGTCTCAATAGCGTTAGCAACGCTAACGCCACCAGCCAGCCCACGGCTACTTTGCAGATCATCACTGACCAGCGAACGCAGCCGGAGGACCAGCATATGCAGACCTGCACTGAGGAGGACTTGCTCTTGTCGCAGCTAGACGCCACAGCTTATAGGCCGCAGGACTATGAGAAGCTCAAGTGCATAGCTAACGAGGTGGTGGAGTCTTACTGTAGCTTGGAACCTGTGGCTGGAGCTGGTACTACGGTGATGTACACCTTGGACCCAGCCAGTGGTAGCTTGGGGACCATCACTCTGGCTGCTGAACTGGCTCCAGTGGGGACTGTCACCGTTGTGGCTACCCCGGAAGCAATCCAGGCTGCTCAGCAACAGCAGCAGCAACAGCAACAGCAGCAAACCGTCCCGGAGGTCCAGAGACCGACTACTGGAAACGGAACCAGGGCTCAACCAGGTGCCGCTCGCAATAAGTCCGGGAAGAAGTACGTCAGACGCAAGGCTAACACTGCCAACGCTGCTGCCAATGCTGCCAACGCCGGTGCTGGAAATGCGACTGGTCTGCAGCAGTCTTCGGACAGCTCCCCGGGTGGGAGCGCGACTTCTACTAGTGGGGGCAACGCCCCGTCCACCAGTGGCGCTGGTAGCGCTCCTCCTAAGAAGGAACGCTCCTTACACTACTGCCATATCTGCCACAAGGGATTTAAGGATAAGTACAGCGTGAACGTGCATATCCGGACGCACACTGGGGAGAAGCCGTTCTCGTGCTCATTGTGCGGAAAGAGCTTCCGGCAGAAGGCCCATTTGGCGAAGCACTACCAGACCCACGTAACGCAGAAGCCGGTGGCAAGCGCCGCTACTGCTACTGTCGCTGCGGCTGTGCCGGACACCCAGAATTGCAACCCTGCCAGCTAGTGAGGATGAGGCCAAGCTCGGAATCGGGGAGCAGCGGGGCTGAGGCGCCGGGTCTTAGACTGGGTCAAAGAACCCAATTCAGCTTCTGGGTACCGAGTGACTAGACGGTAACCTGAGTTGGTAGGCCTGGGTGCGACTACTGAGGAGTGGTTCCAGGAAGGATGGTGCTGGGATGACGGTTCGGAGGATAGGACCTAGTTTAGGGAAGACTTAAGGAGGAGAAGACCTGACTTAGCAAAGACCTAGATAAAGACGAGGAACCAGAAGAGTCACTCCATGACCTAAGTTGGTGGAAAGAATTTACTGAAAAGGTCTTCCTTCTTAGATAGGCTCCCTTCTAGGTCTTCTAACTTGGAAGGGAAGACCTAAGTTGAAAAGGACCCAGTTCAGGAAAAATCTAAGTTCAGTACCCAACTTAGTGGAGAAGGCCTAAATTAGTGAAGATGGCTGTAACGAGGACTGTATCACGACAAGTTCTGCTTGAAGGGAACATGATGCAGATTCTCCGAGCACCGGTTATACCTAGGCTACACACGTCGATAGCAATTATACAGTCTTAATTGGACTTTTAACAATGTTGCACGTTAATGAATATCGCAAACAGATTAAAGAAAGGAATATGCGATTACAAAAACGCTATTGAAGATAGCTATTGAAATTTTCATGAAGCACATTGTTTCACCGATTGTCCGCCGAAGTAACCGAGTCAGTGCCTCCGTTAATTACGATTTTATATAATAGTATACAATTTAGAGAATAACTCGCGTTGAATAGTCATCCAGCTGACGTTACGTCGGAATAGATGAATGTTTAACGCGAATTGTATCAACTCGCGTGTACATTATCCATCTTTTTGTAAGTCGTAACACTTAGTTAATGAAACTCGGCAAACTGGCTCGGGGATTTGCAAGTCGGATTCGGACGATTCGGTTATCTGGAAAATTTCGCGACCAATCCCGCGGTCAAAATTGTCTCTCGTCTCGAGGTCTGCGCAAACGCGAATTCTCGATACGCGATTTCCTTAAATAATGCACTTAAGTATCGGGAAAGGAAAAATGATAGCGAGAGTGCAAATTGCATTTCAATGAACATCGCTTGTTCTGCTTCGACGCCGGCTTCCAATATCGTGTGACGGGGACCGGTTCGGCCGATATGCCCCGAACGCATTGGTCAAATAGTTTTGCACCAGTTCGCCAACTGGCACGGTATTAAATTCGCCACGTAGACCTCCGCGGATAGAGTTACGCTGAAAAAACTGTCTCGATATCCGCCTTTTGTTTTGACCTACTTCGACTTCCGCGAGCGCTTTTCTCACGCGGACTTTGGGCGAAATTTTTCGGCAGATCGAGTTTAAGCCGACAAGAGGATTCGGGTGGTTCGTAACTAGGACATTGTATAAATGTAAAGGAATGTAAATATGGAATTAAGGAACCAATTTGAGAATCGGATTTCAACAATTTAGGGTTTGAAGGTGTAAATAAGGGGTTTGGAATGGAAATCGTTTGTCAAATTTGTAAATTTTGAACATCTTTCGAAGTTTAGATTTGGATGTACATATGTAAATAAGTTCAGAAATTCGCCTAATCTGGGGCAGGAAAATAAAAAAAAAATTGAAGCATTGGACCATTTCGATTCTTCACCCTGTACATTGATGTGTCTATGTAAATATGTAAAGTGCTAAATTATTGAAAGATGTCTAGAAATGTGTATAGACAATTAGAAAATCTAAATTAACAAAAACTCTTTCAGAGAAAAAATAAAACAAAATCTGGTTCGTGCCAACTCGAATCCAACGGAATGTGTCGCGCAATTCTCCACGATCTGAATAATTGCTATCGACGTCGACTCACTCGAACGACTTATTCATCGATGAATTGCGTTCGGAAACAAGTGCACTCGGATTATCTTTGCGAATGTGTAAATTAAGAGCGCAACATGACGTACGACCGACGACCGAACAGATGTCACGTTCGGTCGGAAAAAGTGGACCCATCTCCGGCCCAAAATACTCTGTTGAACTCCGATCTCTGAATCGGAGTTCAACGTGTTCAAATTTCGGAGCCGCGATTTGAACACGAAAACTCATTCTAGAGATTGTTTTATATTGTAATTCATCGACATGTACCTATTTGTAAGTTTGCATGAAATTCCGGGCCCGACTGCGCGCCGCCTCTGACTCGAAAAGGGGGATTCCCCGGACAACGGAGGAGAACTAGGAGCAAGTCGATGTCACGGGAAATTGAGATAATAAGATAATATAGTAATTGTAATAATATACGAACGTTTTTATCATTATAAATATCATTGTAGAGACCTGAAATTCTTTGCGCTTGACCTTTTGACCTGTATGACATTAAAAATCAGTCGACGCAAAGAAGTGTTTTTAAGAACAATTTTAATAGTATATTTATCGTTTACATTCCATCGTTTTATATTCTGATGCTCTGATTCAATTTCGAAAGCTACTTTCGATGTAAGACTTTTGTTTCCTCTTTTTGATTCAAAAATAAAAGTTAAAGATTAAACATTTCTAACTGGAATAGATTTTTTTTTGGTGTAGCGGGAATTGAATTCAGAACTTCAGAAGTTAGGTCGAAATTCTTATTTATTTCTATGAAATATTTTTAGTATTGTTCATACAATGTTTTTAGATTAGGAGTAAGTTTGAAGTGTCAAAAGAGTGCAATTGTTGAAGCGTTCGAATTATTTGTTGATGGCGAATCGATAAGGAAGTGGCGCGACAAGAGAGCCCCGGACTGCCTGTTACGTTCACACATATCTAAACCAGAGGTGGGCATTTCGTGCACTGTGTGCACGAAACTGCTCGGCTAGTACCCCCACTGTGACGCCGACTCACTGAGGTGGGTGGAGCATACATCCGCGCGACGCATGATACTTCGAATTTCAAACTCATTAGTGTTTTTTTTTATTCCAGTGTTTCAATTAAATAAAAATGTTCAATAAATAAATATTATTGTAGCCCTAATAGCACATAATATTTAGTAATTATTTAGTAATTTTTAATTATTTTTTGTAACATTTAGAAAATATTTGAATGTCCAATGTATAAATAATATTTAGTAAATATTTAAATGTATTTACTAAATAATTAGAACTATTCCCGATATATTTTTTTGTAAAATATTATGTACATATTTATAATTTATTTAAATTATAAATATTTGTAAACGTCCGTAAAATATGTTCTAATTGTTGAATATGTGACATTAAATATTTACTACATATTTTTTCAAATATGTATGAAATATTCTGCGCTATTAGGGTAGTGTATTCTAAAGTTATATATTGTATCAAAATTGTATTTTTGTTATATTTTGTCTCATTATCTAATTATATACTGAAATAAAAGTGATACGTAATAAAAACTGAATTTCGATCGAATTTCGAAGCATATGAAAAATATTTTCTTTCTGAAATTGTTTCTCCCCATTATTAGTAAGAAACAAATTTCCCTCACTAATAATTTATTTAACTAATATTCAATGTGTTGATTAAATTTTACAGTATTGTTCCAATAATATATGAATATTTTATATAGCACCATAAAAACCCGACCCTTCAGGGTGCAAATACCTTCCCTATCAATGAAAAATATTATTTAATATAAAAAAATATTTGTAAATTATTTCTAAATTTTTTTGTATATTAAATAATATTTTAGAAATATTATAGAAATGTTAGATTTATGGCTAAAATAAATATTTAAAAAATATTAAAATAATGTAAAAATGTTTTAAAAATGTTTTTAATATTCAAAAAAATATTGTAATAAATCGCAGTGATACGTAGTCAAAAACCTTTCAACTAATCAGTTGAAAAAACTTCTTTGCCATAACGGGGATTTGAACGTGTCCTTTGGCGCGGAAACCTGAAAGCATAACCTGTCGGCCAAAGTGGTTATAATTCAGAGTTCGTGTTCAAATAAACTTAAGGTAGTTCCCTTATTAAGTTACAATAATGAGTATTCGATGAAACTTTAAATCTGGTTTATTTCGAGGCTACTATTTGATTTGTCAAATTCCCAAGCCTTTCGTCTGTTT
>JABFPB010007343.1:0-11106 GCA_022817645.1 Ceratoteleas bidentatus | reverse complement strand
CTGAGTCGCAAGGGCGTCACATCGGATTCACATCGATGTCACATCGGAGTCACGTCGACGTCACATCGGAGTCACAGTGGTATCACAATGGTGTCACAGGGATATCGCAGCGGTGTCACAGCGGTGTCACAGTGATATCGCAGCGGCATCGCAGCGGGGTCACAGCGGTGTCACTGTGACACAGATGTGACACCGATGTGACACCGATGCGACACGGATGTAACACTGCTGTCATCAAGCTTAAATGATAAATGTAAAAAAAAAGTTTTCTCAAAGTTAAGTTATCTCACAAGACCGTTCATTACAGAGTCCCGAACCTAAGACTCCGCGGTGGCGGGTTAGAATGCTAGCCCCTCGGCCGTAGGAGTTGATATGTAGGCTAAGAAGAAAGGTCTAGATACGTGATAGCCAATATAATAGCACTAACGTCTCTAGGCCTTCGAGACTCTGTGCTGGACTGTCTTGTGAGGTAACTAATTTTTATTGTACATTTATCATTTTGCTTGATGACATGACAGCGGTGTCACATCCGTGTCACATCGGTGTCACAACTGTGTCACATCCGTGTCGCATCGGTGTCACATCGGTGTCACAGAGCCACCGATGTGACACCGCTGCGATGCCGCTGCGATATCACTGTGACACCGCTGTGACACCGCTGCGATATCCCTGTGAAACCATTGTGGTACCGCTGTGACTCCGATGTGACGTCTCCGTGACTCCGATATGACATCGATGTGAATCCGTTGTAACGCTATTGCGACGCCCTTGCGACTCAGATGTGAGGTCTATGTGACATCGATGTGATGCTGACATGACACCGATAACACTTCCTCGTAACATCATTGTGTGAGTCACATTCTTGACGCACTGAGGCGGACATTATGATTCACATGTAACTCGCAAGTGAGTCCCATGCGACGCACATGCAGATCGCATGTATAGTCGCCGCGACATCAATGCGAGTCACAGTGTTTTTTGGGCTACGACATAAATAGTCGATTTTGAACATGTACGATTCCTAAATAATAAGTTCCGTTAGAATTCTTACACTGCAGTTGCACAAATTCATTAAAGTGTCTGAATCGAGCATTTCGGAGGGACTTGTGGAAACATTATTATGGTTGCCCATTAAAAATGTAATATGTAGTTATAATGTCATTTAGAGCCAATATTATGCATGAAAATGACATTCACGGTAATTTGAAGTAGACATCGTAACCTTATTATCAATTCAATTTTTTTGCCATGCGCGCCTAGAAGGCCGTTTGGCCCCATTGTGCGCCGGAACGTGGCCGCGTCTCCAACATTGGCCACTATCAGTCCCAGCCTGGCAGCCAGCTCCAGAATCCGTCGGCATCTCGAATCGGAATGAGGCATCCCCCATTCTGTTGCTCGGGCGTTGAAGTCTCCGCCAATGACAACGTACTGTAGTGCCTCCGGCCTTTTCTTTTGTACTTGGCCGGGGACACTACCGTGTCCCCTGATTACGCGTTCAAGTTTGATTCCGACGATCTTTCCCTCGAGCCTTATCTTATTTTCTCCGGCTATCAGTATTTTGATCTCATGTTTGTATGAGTGTGAGTGCGTATGTGCGCGGCTTTCGAGTGAATCGTCGTTCTATTTGGCCTTTTTTCTCGCCAGTTCGTGTCAGGCGATGATGCCGGCAACGCGACGGGTGTCGATCCGCGACCCTTTTATTAATCTCCGCGATCGGGCCGCGAATCGAAGCATACCGTGACGACACTCTCGCCCCGCGCAATCTGCCAAGCTCAACGGCGATTTGCGCACGAACTTTTGCAAACAATTTGTATACGTTGCGGTGAGACTTTCGGCGACGACGAGCGCCGACCACGCGGTCTTGCCAAATACCGAATGTACACTTCGAATAAAATAAATCAAGTTAAGAATGGAGTGGAGCTAAATAATTGAATCCAAAAAAGTGATTCAGCTGACCCAATCGTCCCCCGAAAACGCAATCCGGCGACGAGAATGGCTCCGACTCACACTTGTCGGCCCCTTGTGCAACGCAAAATATTGGTGACCCCTTCGTGATGATGCTCATAGTGATCGGGTGTTGGGTCCCAAAACGTTAGGTCCATGCGATGATTCTCGGTTCCCATGCCCTCTGATAGGTGCAACAGAGAGCAGCCATCCATGTCGTCCCGTTGTTTGAGGACGTGTCCTTCAAGGTTGGAGCGGAATTAACGGAGCTCTTCCAGTAAATGCTCCACGCGTTCCACGGCGGACTCCAAGCCTCCCGTCTCCCAACCCCTCGGACTTCCATTATATCTGTGCACCCCGTCATTCAGTCATCGCTCTCTGCTGGTCGATGCTGTTCTCTCATCGGCATTCAGCGTGGAGCCATTTGAAGGACATCACTCTCTACAATAATGCGCCACTCCAGCAAATGATGTGTACTTCATAGTGATTCATATTCAGTGTGAATAACGCGAACAATATTGTTCACACGGACCGCCAAGTTCGCGTCGGAGATCTTCTGTGATTCGCAATTTGGCGCTCCCGATCCTGATCGACCGCTGTCACTTGGCGATCAGTCAATTTTTCGTGCGTGTTCGTGTTTGAGAGCGCGCGCTCCGCAAGCATCGCAAGTCTTGCGTATCGTCGCGTTGAGCTGCTCGTGAGCTGGATTTGTCGGCGGCTTCCTTCGACGCTCTTCTGCAAGAGCTGTGGCAAAATCTCGACTCCATCCAGATTGAGATCGACTCAGCCACCAACACTGTGCCACTGACATCTGCAAAGGCTCGGGCCAGGCTGGACTACCTCACCCCTTTATGGAAAATTTGCCGGGAGACTCACTCGCGCTTACTCCAGGCTGCCAATGCGGACGTGATCAGCAAATGTCCGTATTTTTCGGAAAAACAATTCGCAACGTGGGAGGTTCGGATTCTCAATCTCTATGATGAGCTTCATTCCTGCCTTCAATCCGAGATGTCTACGTCGTCGCCGCTCAACGTCACTGCAGCAGTTTCAGGTCGTACAACTCTTACTTCTCAACGTCTGGTTCAAGTGCCGCGCATTGAACTTCCACGGCTTAGCGGTTCGTACACCGGGTGGATTTCCTTTAAATCGTATTTCGAATCGTTTGTCATTAAAGAACCTTCTTTTGATAATTTACAACGTTTTCATTATCTTAAATCATGCTTGGACGCTCTTCAGGTATTTCGAAATATTGACTTGCTGATGCGAATTTTCAGACTGCATGGGACGCTTTTGAAACTCGGTATGTGGACCGGTGTCGACTGATATCCGTGTATCTATCGGAATTATTTTCTGCGCCGTCAGTGGAACGCGAGTGCGCTGTGAAGTTGCGTACGCTCTTGTCCACAATTTCTGACGCAATCGCCGCTCTTCGAGATTTGGGTCGCGGTACCGCGCATTAGGACGATGTACTTGTTTTTCTGAGTGTATCGAAAATTGATCCGGCTACCCGAAAGGCTTGTCGATCACCGGCGCACGTGATTATCCGAAATTTTCGCAACTTGAAGCGTTTTTAGGCGGACATATCTTCGCATTGGAAGCGTTACCTTCCAATTCGTCGCCTCGATCGAGCAAGCCTATCGCGGTGCCCCCAAAAATACCAATTTTAATGCTAAATTACAGCAGAAGATATCAATTTTTCACGCTAATATGTCCTCGTCTAAGTGCGCGCTTTGTAAAGGAAGCCACTCGCTCTCATCTTGCGATACATTTAAACAGGCGAGTCCTGCAAAGCAGGACTCGCCTGTTTAAATGTATCGCAAGGTTGTGATTTGGCTAAGGTTGTGATTTGGCGAAATCCTGTTCCGCGTGCATCAGTTGTTTAGGGCATGGGCATACTATTAGTACTTGCACTTCGATACGCTCATGTTCGAGCTGCGGCAAGAGGCACCACAGTCTGTTACATCGCACGACTGCAACCGGGCAGAACCCGCCTCCGTCGGCGATATCTGACCGACGCGTACCGCTCCCTTCGGAAAATTCGGGTTCTATTATGGCGCCACTTTCGGCGGAGTCCACGTCTAACGCGACCTCCGCTCATTCGAGTAGTACTCTTCCGGCGGCTCTTGCCACTTCATTGACTCATCACACAAAGGCTTGTCGCCCGAGTAATGTCATTTTAGCTACATGGTGGGTTCAGATAGTTGAGCCATTGCAGCAGCGTGCACGAGTGCGGGCGCTTCTGGATCAGGGTTCCATGAACACTCTCATCACGGATAAGCTTGCACGCGTGCTCTGCTTAAAAACGACCGAAATCAACGTCTCTCTATCGGGAGTTTGCGGCAGCGCGGTGGGGAAGGTAACGCGAATGGCGAGACTGGACGTTACACCAGTCAACGAAACTGATCCGATCCTTTGCGCGAATGCATTGATAATCCCTTCCCTTACCTCGTATTTGCCCCGATTTAAATTTCCCATAGATCGTTGGCCACATTTGAAGGGATTGAAGTTGGCAGACCCTGACCAGACGTTCAGCGCGCCAATAAGCATCATTACTGGTGCAGATCTTTATGCTTACGCTCTTCGCGAGGGACGTCGGTGCGGAGGTGTAGGCGAGCCCGTGGCTCAGCGTACCGTGTTTGGATGGATTCTGTCTGGATGCACGTCTCCAAATCCTCCAGTTCCATCTGTGCCGTTCTTTAGCGTCGTGTAGGTAGTGAATGCTGATGTTTACCTGAATGCATCTGTCAGACGATTTTGGGAAACTGAGGACGTTCCTTGTTCACGTCCAGCTACCAAATCGGATGTCAAATGTGAGGCTTACTTCGTTCAAACCTATTCCCGTACACCTGACGGCCGCTATGTGGTGCGTTTGCTATTTAATCGAACCACCCCCCTTCCCATTGGTGAGTCTCGCGATCACGCGGATCGATTGCTGCTCGGTTTGGAGCGTCGCCTTGAAAAAATTCCGAGCACCAGGAACTTTATTCTTCGTATATGTCCGACTACGAGAAGACTGGGCATATGACCTTGATGCCAGATGCTGAGCCCACTTCCACACAGCACCTGTATCTGCCGCATCATCCTGTCATGAAGATGGCGAGCTCAACCACTAAACTTAGAGTCGTATTCAATGCGTCATCATTGACTTCGACAAAACAATGCATCAATGATTTTCAGTTTGTTGGTCCAAAGCTACAAACCGATCTCCCCCTTCTACTCACGCGGTGGAGATCTCATCGATATGTTTTATGTGCAGATATCATGCAAATGTATCGACAAATCTTGGTGGGTGAACGGGATCGCGATTACCAGCGAATCCGTTGGCGATATCATCCACGTGATCACATTTCCAGTTATCGTTTGAATACAGTCACCTTTGGCATGACTAATGTACCGTTCCTTGCCCAACGCGTCCTGCGGCACTTCGTCTACGACGAAGGTGAGAATTTTCCTCTGGCCCAGTCCATTGTTCAGGATAACTTCTACGTGGATGACTGCTTGTTTGGAGCAGATGACGCGTCTATGGCTCTCCAGACTCGGAATCAGGTGATAGATCTCTTACGAGCAGGGGGTTTGAACTGCGAAAATGAGCGACAAACTCACCCGATCTCCTGCAAGATATTCCGATTGAAAATCATGGTCACCCCATAGGACGGGTGGTGCAACCTGACGATTCCGTTAAACTCCTCGGTCTGATTTGGGTCCTATTTTCGAAAGATTATCGTCCTATTGTTGGTCCGTTAGGTGTTGTTACACTTTCTAAAAGGGTTGTTTTGTCAGCCATTGCTAGGTTATATGACCCGTTAGGATGGTTGAGTCCTATTGTTGTTTTAGCAAAGCTTTTCATGCAGGATTTATAAAAGACGAACTTAGACTGGAACGAGGAGCTCAGTGATGAGTTGATAGATCGCTGGGTTGCATACTATTCAAGCTTGATGACCCTAAATAAATTGTCAATTCCTAGGTGGACAGGTCAAGGATCCGATTCCCTTCAGTGCGAGATACATGGCTTTGCAGATGCCTCTACAAAAGCATTTGCCGCAACAGTCTATCTGCGAGTGGAGTCGTATGATAGGTCTATCAAAACGACTCTGTTCATGAGCATGACCCGCGTAACGCCGTTACGAGAATTGTCGGTCCGTCGACTGGAACTTTGTGGAACTGTTCTGCTAGCGGAGCTTCTTTCGACCATTATGGTCCTTCCGGAATATGCTGGTATTCCTGTACACTGCTGGTCGGACTCAACTATCATGCTTGCGTGGTTGGGGCAGCAATCCTCTACGTAGAAAACATTTATTGCGAACTGAGTTTCGTTAGTTCACTCGTTTCTTCCCAATGTCGCATGGAAACACGTGGCCACTCCAGACAATCCCGCTGTTTTGGCTTCCAGAGGCATGACCCCGGACGAATTGAGTAGCAGCTCGTTGTGGTGGTCCGGTCCATTTTGGCTCACGCTTCCCATAGACGAAAGGCCGAGAGCTTCAATTGCTGAAGTTGACCATTCGCTGCTGGAAGCCAAGAGTGTATTTTTGTCAGCGGTCGTGGATTCTCAGCTGCTCCTACAGTCTGCATCTCGCTTTAGTTCTTGGTCCAAATTGCTTCGCGCTTTCGCTATATGTCTGCGATGGCTGCCATCCTGGCTTAAGCACGACCTTCCTCGTAGCTCCCCAATTGTTGAGACTGAGATCGAGGATGCCTCACTAGTCTGCTATGTATTAAGGCTCATAGCATTAAGGATTAAGGCTCACTAGTCTGCTATGTAGCAGACTAGTGAGCCTTAATCCATTTGTAAACTCTGATGGAATCCTTCGCGTCGGGGGACGATTGGCTCAGTCGAATCTTAATTATAATGCTAAACATCCTAACATTTTAAGTGTTCATTCTATCGTTCGACTGATCGTTCGACATGCGCATCAAAAGGCCTTACATAGCGGACTGTCTTTGACGCTTGCTATACTCCGTTCCCAATTTTGGATACTGCAGGTTCGAAAGATTGTCCGCTCAGTAATTCACTCCTGCGTGGTTTGCGCACGTCCGATGTCCGAAATAGGCCAACAATTGATGGGCTCTTTTCCTTACCCTCGAGTTATCCGTCCAGCAAGACCTTTTTCCCACACCGGATTGGATTATGCTGGACCTCTCGCCGTGCGTCCATATCGAGGTCGCGGGGTCCGATCGCATCCAGCATATGTAGCTTTATTCGTCTGCTTTGCGATAAAATCTGTCCACATCGAGGTGGTCAGCGAGTCAAGCCTTCCTCGCTGCGTTTCGCCGTTTTTGCTCCCGGAGAGGGAAACCGTCTCACGTTAACAGCGATTGCGGCACAAATTTTGTTGGAGTTGACCGTGAATTACGACAGTCCTTACAAACCGCGATACACGATCCGCATTTTCAAGATAGTTTGGACACTGAAGCTATTTCGTGGCATTTTAACCCTCCCGCTGCTCCACATTTTGTTGGGCTCTGGGAGGCCGGTGTTAAAAGTATCAAGCACAATTGACGACGCGTTTTATTGGGGCATACCCCCACTTATGAAGAAATGTGTACTCTTTCAACGCAGATCGAGGCATTCCTATATTCACGGCCACTGGCCCCATTACGCGATGACCCCGACGACTTAGACGTGTTGACTCCGGGTCATTTTTTAATCGGTGGTCCGATCATCGGTCTTCCGCATCCTTCGGTCATCGATACCGCGACGTCTCGCCTGTCCCGTTGGAAGGAATTGTTATTATGGTTGGAGCGGATCTGGAGGCTCTGGTCTGCGGATTATGTCCAGTCGCTTCAGTTCCGCTCCAAGAGGAGGTTCGAGCACGAACTTCCACCGACGCGCTGGGCTCTTGGGAGAGTGACCGGGTTCAAATGGACTAAATCGCGTAGTGACGTTGCGTACTGCTACGTCCATTTTGCAACGCCCTATCGCGAAGCTTGCGCTGCTCCAGGTTGTCCACGAGGACGACGGGTTTGATTCTGCTGCCTCATCTTCATCCAAGAGCCCCGTGGAACCGTCTTGAGTACATTTGTTGCGAGCTGTATGTCGCAAGGCGAGCGGGAATTGTTACATTATATCATTTTGCTTTTCATTTTTAGATTTAATTATGCGTTCAAGTTTGATTCCGACGTTCTTTTCTCGAGCCTTATCTTATTTTCTCCGGCTATCAGTATTTTGATCTCATGCTTGTATGAGTGTGAGTGCGTATGTCCGCCGCTTTCGAGTGAATCGTCGTTGTTTTTGGCAGTTTCTCTCGTCAGTTGGAGTCAGGCGATGATGCCGGCAACGCGACGGGTGTCGATCCGCGAACCTTTTTTTAATCTCCGCGATCGGGCCGCGAATCAAAGCATACCGCGACGACACCCTCGCCCCGCGCAATTTGCCAAGCTCAACGTCGATTTGCGCACGAACTTTTGCAAACAAGACGACGAGCGCCGACAACGCTGTCTTGCCAAACACCGAATGTACACTTCGAATAAAATAAATCAAGTTAAGAATGGAGTGGAGCTAAATAATTGAATCCAACAAAGTGATTCAGCTGACCCAATCGTCCCCCGAAAACGCAATCCGGTGTCGAGAAGGGCTCCGACTCACACTTGTTGGCGCCTTGTGCAACGCAAAACAATCCCCATTGCATGGGTTAATATGCATCAACAGGAAAATCGAAAATTTATGAAAAATTTGTATATTTTGAAACGAACTGTTTCAACATAACTGTTCGAATTGTTTTTATCTCGTCACTCCGACTCGTCGGCGACTCGTGAATTTCACGTTATTATAGTTTCCGGAAAGTCGACAACTTGATTTTTCTAACTAGGCATTATGGAAAATTATTAGTTGAACATGAAAACTTCGGAAAAACAGATAAATATTAATAAACCGTTTAAACGGTTAAACGGTGAACCGGTTTTGGTTTAATCGTTCCAACGATTACGAATCGTGTACACGGTTAACACAGTTAACCGGTTAGTAGTCCAAGCCGTAGTCGGAATGATATCTGGACAACCCACCACTGGGCAACCTATTAGTGATAACATGTAATAGTGATTTGTCAATCACTATTACAGGGAAACACCAGTATACACGTTTTTTATGGAAATCGATTTCGTTTGAGGGTTTGGCAACGTTTACATAATTTGGTCACACTGTGACCAAAGTAAACGTTGTCAAGAATCATCGCAAGTGGTACTTGAAGGAATAGTTTATCGAGGTCGAGTTATTCTACCGCGTTGGCCAATGAAATTCCTTACCCATTATCACGATCCAAGTCAATGTCGCGCCAGGTATTCCTAACTCCGGCATAGTTCCAGGCACTCGCGTAACTTCGGTCATATCCGGGAGCCCAGGCACTCGATGAATAGTAGCCCCGTGCATCCAAAGGTTGATGTCTTCCGGCGTATCTGTCATACTTGTCGCCGTAAAGTCTCCTCCAGCCTAACCGCTCATATGGGTCATATCTGTCGTACCTCATGCGGTAGTAATGATCGTATCTCCTGTCGTATTGTTCCTCAAATGGGCGCCGATATCTGTTTCCGATGCTGGCACCACTTACGCCACCTGCAGCCCCTCCAGGAGTGCCGGGGCGCTCCACTCGGCCATTTTCATAAGAGTATCGGGGTTCCAAATTGTCGTAGCCGTTCCCTCGCTCGTTCGGTCCTTCGTAGCCACGATCATAGCTGCGGTCATAGGGCCGTTCCGCAACGTGATTATAGTATCGATCACGGCCTGGAGGCAGCTTATACCTGCAATCAAACATGTTATCATGCATTAATTACGAGAGAAGCGTTACTAGGTTAAAATTCACTTTTAAAATTGCATTTATTTGTCGATCAGTTGCGAAAAAATATGTAAGTTCATCACATATCGATTCAAATAAACTCGCGTTATGACAGTCATTCATACAGCATGTCAGCTCAATTGTTGTTGGAAGAAAATAGTACATTACACTACTAGGGAGGAAATTTCAGACTTCTTTAGAAATCGAAATTCCCCCGTGTTGTGTACGATATTTTTCCTTACGAGGGAACTGGGAGCCCGCGAACCCGCCCGTCAGAGCGGGAATATAGGCATTCCCGCTCTGAGTGAGGAAAAAGTTTTTGCATTGCGATAATATCCTACATAAAATAGCTTACAAAGCTAAAAAAACGAAACAATTTTTGATAATAATAAAGCAATTAACATTTTTTATGGCTAGCTTGCTTGTATGGTTGCTTGCTCACTGGAAAGATGTTTTTCATTACAAATTTTGAAACAATATTATTTTTAACATTTAAATAAACACTTTTTATAGCCTATAGATTTCAAGGAATACGCTTGAGCGTACATTATTTTGACAGCATTATTGGTCTTAGCTTCATGGTTTGAAAACCACACAAATAACAGACAAACAAACAAACTAACAAATAAACAAACAAACAGAGTATATTTGAAACGAAATGGTCTAACTAACTAATATGGTCTAATTCATATTCAGTTGGATTAGACCATATTAGTTAGTTAGACCATTTCGTTTCAAATATACTAAAAAATCTAATTTATCTATAAACGTGCACAATGCGGAATTCGGTTTATATACAATTTATGTAAATCTTGCTTTCAGAGAACAATGGTAAAAAAAAAATTTTTTGTAAGCAATTGCTCTTAAAATATTTTTATAGCATATTAACATCACTGGTTCGAAACTAATAAATCTGATTTTTTAAATATCAAATTTGTTTACAGCATTACACCTTTTATTCTAAATGAATTCAATTCTTTGAAATCAAGAGATACGGTTGTTTCTCTGGCCAAGTACAAAGAGTGTAAATATTAAAGACACTACACTCTCTTTTCCATAGTGAAGAAATGAGCATTTTGGCATAAAAATAGGACAATAGTCACGAAAAAAACACCTTTCGAATCATGGGGCTGAAAAACAAAACGTTTTTGAAACGGAAAATTTTTTCTTTGTATATGATTGAAATCTTCTGGCAACAATGTTAATAGACTATTTACGTTCGAGCATAAAAATTTTAGCGCCCAAAAAACATGATAATACAATGAAGAGTCGCGAATGCTACCCGACGAGGCAAAGCCCGTAGGGTCGCCTTCCGATCGTCTTCCGACTCTATATACAGCAGAACTGAAGAAAATGGCTGCCCGAATGCTGCGTTCGCTCTCCCTCTTGAGCT
>JABFPB010007342.1:0-11107 GCA_022817645.1 Ceratoteleas bidentatus | reverse complement strand
TTGTAATTTTACAGAAAAAATTGTAAACTTACAGTTGTTCTGTGATTTTCCAGACATTTTCTGTAAATTTACAGATTCATCGGTAAAATTACAGTAAAATTTCTGTATATTTACAGATTCATCTGTAAAATTACAGAAAAATTTCTGTATATTTACAGATTCATCTGTAAAATTACAGAGAAAGTTCTGTAAATTTACAGATTCATCTGTAAAATTACAGAACAAGTTCTTGTTGTCAATGTAGGAATATACTTAAAGTAGCTCTAACGCAGCTACTGGATACTTGTTTTTGCAGCATAGTGGTAAAAAGTGTGAGTAGTTTCAGAAATAGAAACCTTGTGGAAATGTTAGACTTCATTGTAAGTTTTTATATTTATATTTCTAACGCAGCTACAGTATTCTTGTTTTTGCAGCATAGTGGTAAAAAGTATGAGTAGTTTCAGAAATAGAATTCTTGTGGAAATGTTATTTTATTATCATTTTAAGTTTTTATATTTTTTACTTCACTTTTGCATTAATAATTTTCAATCAAAGTAGGCCAATTGTTTAATAAAGAACGAACAACGATTTAAATAGTTCGCTCATCACAGACGCTAACCTTCGATGTGAGAAACATATAAAGCAAAAGCAAAAAGTTTCCATGGATTTCAAAATTGTTTTATTTTCAGTTATTTTTATGTCAACTATCAATAAAAGCATGTGCCAAAAAAGTGTAATTTTATATTTCAATAATTCTCCTTTAATTGAATAAAATACCAAATTAAACAAATCAATAAGAACCCATAATTCCCCAGATCTCTCCATTTCATCCCCTCACTGTTAAAAATATCGTTTTCGGCCAAAATAAAGCATTTTGGCACAAAAGAAATCATTTTGGCAGAAAAGTAATCCTTTTCATTTAAAAGGAATCGTTTTCATTAAAAATGAATTTTTAGGTTAGTTTTTTCAGTGTATATACTCCATCATTTGTTTTACACTTCGATTGTAAAATTATGTTACCAGTTGTGGAAACCAGATTACACTACATGTAACGTAATTTTCCTCAACTTTTTTTACAGTGTAAGAAGTGGCTTTTTCGGTTGCATCATTGTGAAAGAATTGCTTTCATTACAAATAGATTTGTATTGATATTAGAGATTATTTTCTTGTAAATATTGAATGGAAAGTCCTTTTATCATGAAAAGATTCCTGTTATGGTGGATAGACCATGCGAATGTGGGAAAGAGTTAGCTTTATCTGTCGCAAAGTTTTTAAAGTAAGATAACAGAAGCATTTATATGGTAATACTTACGTATGTTTAAGTAGTTGTAATTAGGAAAATTTTGAAATGTTTTGTACGTAGTATGCAATTCAACAGAATTTAGTGAAGGAGACACATTTATAGAATTTAGATAGACTTTACAGATTTTTGGCAATCCATGTCTTTGTCAATAAAAAATCTAAAAGTAAAAATGTTGGATTCGAAAGTATGACTTTTTTATAATAAATGTATCCTCTGTTCCTCTAACAATTTTTTTTCTTAACTATATGGTACAATGGTAAAGAAATTAGCAAAATAAGGTTTCGAGATTTCGAGAATAAAGTTTCTTGTAGAACCATTAAATAAACCATTTTCCTATCCGTATTCACAAATCCTAATTATTAAATAACAATTTCTTGTACTATTCGTTGCAAACGAAATTTCTTTCAGTTGCAAATAATATCTGCCACTCACTATATAAAGGATGCTCGCTCTCATTTTGAGAAAATAAAAAATAATTGCTGTTTTTTCTTATTTTTTTCTCAACATTTTTTTACGGTTACTTTTTGCATCTACTCTCAAAATGTTTAAACTTAAAAAATCCTATTTGTACGACTGTACACCAACCGAATTTTGTCAAAGAAAACAAAAGAATCGCTTGAAAAACATCGATTCAATAATCGGTTTCATTATTTTTGGGTTGCGGGCACCTTAATCAGTGTTTGAATAAGTAATTCGTTGCTGCGCGTTGCCCCACTTGTCACCCTTTTCCCACTGGCAAAGCCAACGGCACCCCGCACAACAATAGCGCCACCTATCATCCTCGCAACGATCGAAAACAAAAAAGCTGCCAAGCCGTGGTATTTACAGCTCCGGGAACGCGCGTATTGGCATATTACGAGATTCCACGTATCAAAGGCGCCGACTTTACAGCCGTCGTATAACATTTATGACGGCGAAAAAATGCGACAACTGTTTAAGTGTTGCCACGCCACGCTCCCTTTCCACGGGAGCGAAACAAAGATATCCCCGCAATCGTTTGACAAATTTCCGTCTAATTAATTCCGCGCGTTCCGTTTGATTGCGCGGTTAATCAATATTTAAATAAAACGCGAAAAAGTGTTGCGGCCAATTTTGCAATTTTGCCGCCGATAAAGCGCCGCGTGTTATTATTGCGGAATTGCGACAACGACGCCCGATTATTGTCACGTGAATTGGTAAAACTCTTTGACAACGAGTCAATGCTTATGCGCCGTAAACGTGTAATTCATTCGCGCGCGGTTCACATTGCAGTTCGCTCGCGGAACTTTTGCATTCATTTTGGCATGAATGTGCGCGAACAGGGCCCTTTCAAAGGGCTGGCGCGCGCCGCCAATGCAAATTATTAGATAAAAATTCGCGACTTCGGAGATGGGGATTATTAATATGTTAATTTGTCGGCCGAAATTGCGCGACTTCAGTGCGCGGCGCTTTTAATAACGACAAATTGTTGTTGCGCGGCGGAAAAGCATTTTGGGATGGGGTGACTGCAAACCCCGAAATTCGAGTTTCTGTCGAATTCGGTGGCTGGGTAATTTGGAAATGCAGTTTGTCTCGTTTTGAGGTTGAAAAGTTAATTTCATCATTTTTGAGGTATTTGGCAATGAGTTTTTTGCGGGAAGTTTTACTGTGGGTTTTAAATTACAATTTAGATGGGTTTGAAGTAATTGTCTAAGAACGGAGATGACGGGAATGAAGAGATTTATGGCTTTAAAACTGTTGGTTCACATTCAAAGTTCAAACGTTTTTAGAAGTCTAGTTTTTGTGACATTTATCGTATAAAACAAACTGGAAAACTTACAATTAGTTTCAAGTTTCTATTTTTCACAGTATGAGTCTTTGTGCAACAAACCGAAATTGTTTTGTAGTGTCGCGAACCAAAAGTTTTGACTGTAAAATCGATGTAAGTATTATAACCAGATAGTGACATCGAAAATAGTTTTTATTACGCTCGTTTTGCTCATGAATTATAAGTATTCGCAAACTTTTGAACTGCTTTCACTAACGTACGAAGAAGTTTTTTCTTTTCAGATATACAGTAAAACTCCGATTCAGTGGCAGTTTAATGTTTGTTTTTCGTAAGACAGACGTAAGAAGAAGAAAGATGCACTTTACCGATAAATCGGAGTTCTACTGCAAGTGCGATGCCTAACATTTCGACATAATAACCTCCAGTCAAATTTGATTTTAGGTTAGAACGATCTACATTTATAGTGTGAATAGTCGAATATAGTGCAGTTTCACAGTTCCCCCTTAAAATTAAAATATATGTACTTTCAACTGCCCAGTAAAAAAGAACTGCACAAGAACAAAAAAGTATACGAAAATGGGACTGTATGTAACTCCTGTATGTAAAATGTGAATAAGTAACAGATTTATACGACTTGTTTATTCGTTATTTTAGAGTTATTCTTATTTATATCCAAATAATTTATATACCGGAGTTGAAACTTTCTTATGGCTTACGTGTAGACCTATTTTTCTATACTTTGTTTCTAAATTTACTACACTTTCTTTTCCGTGTAGAATTACAGTAAATATGCTGTCAGCCAGTTTATTGCACCAAAATACATTGTAATTTTACAGAAAAACAAAAAAATACAGTAGAATTTTAAAATGAATTCCAGTTTGACTAT
The DNA here is from genome assembly GCA_022817645.1 of Ceratoteleas bidentatus. Taxonomy (NCBI): domain Eukaryota; kingdom Metazoa; phylum Arthropoda; class Insecta; order Hymenoptera; family Scelionidae; genus Ceratoteleas; species Ceratoteleas bidentatus. The sequence goes on along the minus strand of JABFPB010007342.1, from coordinate 7,192 downwards.
AATCTTCTTACTACACTGAGAAAAATATTATATGAAAAATTATTAGATTTCCAGTAAATTTTACCATATCATATAGGAGTCGCGACGTATCGTATCCCAATTGGACAAATTTATTATATCTTCAAAGAAGACATTACTACAAGTTACAATAAATTTTACTATATCATCTGGGAAAAATTCTTCGAAGTCATACTACTTTTGTACAGATGGGAAAGGATACGTCGCGACTCCTAAATGATATGGTAAAATTTACTCAAACCTTTTTCTCAGTGTAAAATTAGAAAGCTTCGATGTTTGAAATTTCAAATTCAAAATGTAGATAATTAAATTTTCACAGAAGGAATTTTAACTGTTGAAAGTTTCGCATTTCAAGTATAAAATTTAAACATTTTAACAAATACAAAAAATTGGAATAAAATCTATCGATTTAAGTCCCGGCCGTTTGAGAATTCTAATTACTGAAGCAAATACTAATGGAGTCCGGTTTCGAATTCAAATTGGTAATAAACTAGAATAAAATGTAGTTCAATAAAAACGGAATTGCCAAATTTATCGGACGTCATTCCGACGTTCGCACTGCGTCGTTCTTTTCTACTTCTATACGCCTCGTAAACTGATAATAACAGTAATACCTAACTCGAGCGTTTCAAAAGCAGCCATCTTTTTATCGCGATTTTTATGCTGCATAAAACCTAATAATTGTTGTGCAATTAAATATCTACCGTCTCAGTTTTGAAAACAAACTCGCGTCGTCGTAAATTCGACAACACGCGAAAATTAAATTTCAACCACTCCTAATGACGTTTCCTCAAGTCTTTACGGATATCTCGCATTCCAACGTTCGTGTTATATACCGCCTTCATTAAAATAGGCGAGAAAATAACAAATTCGCTTATAACACCCGATAAATATCGCGCACGAAAATGTATTTGACCTTTGCGATACATAAAATAAAATCTGCAGCAAAATTAATTAGTTTTACTTATGAAAAAAAAAAATTTAGTAATTGTTTGTTAGAATTAAAAAAGTAATCATATTGATAACATTTTAAAGATTCAACACTTATAAGTAATTGATTTCAAAAAGAAATTCGTTAAAAAATTTTTTTCGCTGTATTTTTTCTATCAAAAAAGTACGCTCAAAACTTCCAGCATTGTAAAATAAATATTGTTATGTTTCGATATTACGAAATGTAGTGTTATATCTCAAGGCTTCATTCATCAAGTGATAACAATAATTATTCAAATACTTTGAAACAATGCTGTAATTTATCATATTCTGAATTTTGTATCCTCATTGCCCCCTAATATCTTTAAATGTACCAATTACATACATTTATTCCATTGCAGTTTGACTCAGCTCAATTAAAATGTTAATTCAACATAAAATACCCAGCTTCAAAATGAATTCAACATTTATGAAAAATCCGAGATTTATGCACCCTTTCAATAAGTGTATATCTGCCGGATAATTGCGATAACGACGTCTTAAATTTCACCTCGAAACGAAGTGAATTCAAGAAAGGGGCATTTTTCGCGTGCTCCGCTAATGACATCTCTACGGGTTTCAGGTGTACATCGCCGTGCTTTATCTCGTGCAGCATTTCACGATTTTCATTGGCACATTGTGGCTCGGTTCGCGACACCGTCGTCGCATTTGCAGCCGATAAAAATTTGCGCTCCGTTTAAGGCCGCTTAAGTGCGCGCGCGCCGCGCAAATAAAACTGGGGAATTACGGTCGACTCGGCTGTTCAGGTGCACTATACGGGACAGATAATTGGGTACCGTCGGTGACGTCAAAAGGCGCGGGAAAAGCCGTAAAAACGCGCCGACAACGACTCGACTCCATATTTCATGGAAATCGCGATTTTTGTCGCGCGTTATCGGCGCTAATGCAATTAATAACGACACGAAAAAATGGCGGAAAAAGGCGCGCGCGAATCGACGTTATCTCCACGCTTTATGACACGATTGGTTACGCTTTTTTGCGCGATTGGTTACGCTTTTTCGGAATTATCAATTAGGCTTTTTGTCGACAACACTTTCGAAGTGTTGAGGTGTTTGAGGCTATTTTCAATCGGACTTTTTCCCGGGTTTTAAAGGTGGGAGAAAAAATGGTACGATGGTTACATTTTTTCAGATGAAATGGGTGTTTGTCTAGATTTTTTGTTAGTTGAGATAATTGAGATGAGGAAATGTTTCAAAAGTAATCAAATTAAAAAATTGTTGTCATGTTGGAATTTGAATATTCCGCGCTTAGCTGGTTCCCGGATAAGCCGCGCCGCGGCGCTCATGGCGTTTTTGGGTAATTCGATTTTGAGCACATGGCTTGATCTCGCTCTGTGCTTTGGATCGCCGAACTGATCGGAGTTCTCTTGAATCTCTATCGTCAAACATTTAATAAACGAGTTAACAAAGTGGATTAGTGTTTTTCCTGTTTTCTTTGTGGACCTGCCCAAACCTGTTTGTTAAAATGTCAAATAGTACATTTGACCAAATTATTAAAGATAATTGAAAAAATGTATCATTTTTATTACTTTTAAATTGTCATTATAATTATAAAATTATCATTTGTTCGTTTTTTTTATTATTAAATACCGTAACTCCGTTACAGCAGACTTTCGACGTCACCTTAAAGTAGTTCGGTCGTCTGATAAAATACGTTGAATTTTTTCTAAAACCTACATATTTTAATTCAATAAGTGTTTCTAATACAGTTACTGAATCTACATTTTAACTTCATAATAAGGTCGGCTGAATATTCAGCGTAATTGAGACATTTTCACACCTGGATCGATGTTCCTGGCGAATCTCGAACGGCATTATTAAGACGGCAGTTATTCAAATAAAACTGTCCACTAAGCGATGGAGACAACTTTGTAACTGTTCGTACTCGAGAGATCCTATTTGTTCCACGATCCACGGTTTTTGCGTAATTTGCGCAAGCAAATTACGCAACCAGTTATTAATCATGCAATATTTTGTTTTCGCCGTTTACGCCGACAAGTCTAGCGTGTCCCCGGTCAATTTCTGCGGGATGAAGTTCAAGGGATTTATTTGGTTTGCGCTTGTCTACGAAGAAGTGATAAATGGAGGAATGCGGCGAGATCGAGGAAGTTGCGGTTTTGATAAAAGTGTGAGGATGGATGGGGTCGATCGACCGTTTCGAGGTGATAACATTTCGGAAATCTGTGAAATCGAAGGATTTGATTGTAATCAATTAAATTTGACAAAATGAGCAATTTATTGATAGGATGAATGTAGTAATGATAAATTGGTCAAAATTATAAATGGTTATGTAAAAGATATTTACGAGGTAAAATTCATGGAATCGGGTAAAATGACTGCAGTTACTAAAATCTAAAAAGTATCTAATATGTAATAAAAATGATGATTAATATAAGTAATTATAAACTTTTAACTGATCAGAAAATTGCTTACAAAAAAGTCGTTTTTAAGTTTATGAAGTTAATAAAAATAATCGAATATTACAGAAAAGATAAAATAAGTTACAATTTATATTTTTTGTTAGAAATAAGAAATTCTACTGAAAGATGATAAAATCGGGATGAACGATAATGAAGTCAACGTGACTAAGTTCATAAACTTGGGAACGTTGGTCGAATAGTGTCAAATTGATAAAATGCGTAACATGAGATAAAACCTGTTCGTGATGAGAGTAAACAAACATTGTAAAAATGTTGAAACTTACAGCCTGATGAGTTTTTTAAATTATTCACGTAATAATATTAACTGATTACTGGAGTCAAACTGAGCTAGATAATAATGAACAAGATTACATGAAAGGAATAAAAAAGCAATATCTCATAATGTTAAATTGATAAAATGTAAATTTGCAGGCAATCAATATAATGGAAAGCGATTTTAATCAGTTCTAATCACTATAAATACTTGTAATTAATCTCAATAATGATTAGAATCTAACATTTGAGATATAACTTAATTTACCTAATTTTGAATATGGACAAATAATAAATTAACTAAGCATTTAAAAAAAATCTCATGAAACGAATGAAAAGCGACACAATCTGATAAGGCTCATCAATCTAACAAAGTATTTCCTAACACAAATTTACAAATTAAAAAAACATTTATTCTTTTCCAACAGGACAAAACTAACGAAATAAATGAAATGTGATGGAATCTGATAAATCTGTTAAATTTAACTAAACCTGAGAAAATGAACAAATTAGAATCGATATGTATACTTCCATTCAAGAACAAGTGTTCTTGAAAGTGAGTAAATTTGCTTCCATTAATTGTCGCAACTTTGTCGATTTGTCAGAAAACATTGAAACTCCACAAGAAGTGCGTTAAAATAATTTCGCAACGAATTAATTGCACCACGGCGTTCGCAACTCGCGTTTCATGCCGGAATAAAAGTTCGGCCGACGAAATGTCTCGCGAGATTAGCGTTTGCAAATCGGCGCGTTTATGTAGCCCGTCGTCTCGGATGTTGCAATTTCAATTAAGCGCTAAACAGGTTGTTCATAATCAAACGTTATTTCCCGCGTGCGGATAATATCCAATCGTTACGTAACCGAATAAAATCGTTTCTTGGTCGATCAGAAATGCTCCGACAAAGTTGTCAGACAAAGTTATTATTTCTGTGTTGAAATGTAACATGCGTTTCTATGTTTTCGGTTTGTGTATTCGAAATCGTTTTTCTCGCGGTTTGCGCAACGCCGATAAATTCAGCAGATAACTTCATCGAATTTAAATATATCGCGGGAAACAGCAATTTAAATATTGCCGCGCAAATGTCTTCAACGTTTAGATACAAGGTTCTAGCATTTTTAGGTTAATTCGAATTTGCGAAATTCGAAAGGTAAGAAGAATATTAATTGTTGTACAATTTTCGCGTAAAAATCGTTGACATTTGAATACATTCCTGAGGAACAGATAAAATCACGCGTTTACACCATTTTTGCGTTTCGCGTTTACACCACTCATCTGCAATTGCGAGATTTTAACCTTTAAATTTCAATAAAAAAGCTCAAATTTCAACACTCAATGATTAATATGTGCGAAATGCTGTTTTTCTTTGACATTCTGTACCATTTAAAAAAAGGCGCAAAATTTATGTGGAGTCTGAAAAGAAAGTAGTTCCGAAATTGAGCGACAGGTGGCGCGAAATAAAATGGAGGGACAATTGGGAAAAATGGAGTACAATCGCCCTTACTGGATGTATCGGATATTGATTCGACAGAAATAGGTGTTCGAAAGCCAAATATATACAGCAATAATAATTGGGCCAATAGTCGTGTCGCTGGGATTAATTGAAATTGTTGTTACGGCAATGTAATGCGTCTATAATTCTCGAGTCGAAAACAATTGGAAGCTGTTAGAATTTCCGACAGTTGTAACAACTTCGCGCTCGAGTTTGATGGCTTCGCCAACATAGATGGCGCTCGCTCAAAAGTGATCAAACTTCCTCGTTCTCATCAAATTATGGGTCAAATTCCTAAAAAATCCAACCGCTATACTTTTCATTTCCAACCTTCAATTCCTCAACTAAACATTTCGAAAAAAATCATTTGGAAAATAATTAACTTTAACAACGCAGAAATTCTTTAAGATCCAATTTTGTATTACAGTAACTTAAAGTCTAACCTCGATTTGAGTAATAAAAGTCGTTCCAATTCCGCGAATCGATTCTAAAAATAAGCGCAAATGTGAGTCGGCCATTTCGCGCAGTGTTGCCAACATCGATTTTTCCATTGCCGATTTGATAACGAAAAAGTTGATTTTCCATAGACGTCGTCAAGAAAGTTGCAGTCGGGATCTATGAACTTTCTACCGCGTGCTCTTGAGAGCGAGATGTGTAATCGATTGCATAGCCACGGGTGCGCGTTGAGTAATTGTCCATAAAGTGCATTACGAAATCACCGCGATGGATCGCGGAAGTTTCGATCGGTGCTGATAATGGCGTAATTTCGCCGTAATCTTATCAGTTGGCGTTTCGTCGGACTCGTCGCCCCTGTCGACCCGCTTTGTCGTCGCGCTAATGAGAGGTTATGTCACCGAATTACTGCATTTTGTGCACAGAGACACGTCACGGTGAAACGGGATAAGTTTCATTTAAATTTCATATAAAAATGCAATTTTATGAATCTTAAAACAGCCGCCATTCAAATTTCCCGCCTTTTTTTCCTCTTCATGATTTGTATTCAAATCCTAATATAAAAAACCTGAAAAACCTACCCTGGTACAACAGGTAGATAGAGTTTCAGGCTCAAAAACAAGTCTGAAAAATATGGAAATTTCTATTTTGTTCAAATTCAAATTTCCCGCGTCCCTTCACTCTCACTGCAACATCTGACTGAATTGCATAATCCGGTCAGCTGTTTAAGGATCTTTGACTCTGTCGAACAATTTTCCGGACGGTCCCGCGAATGCGAGCAATTTCGCGTTAGAAAGTTGGCTGATTGGTTTAGCGCGCGCGTGCGCTGGTGTGCGTGCGCACACCGACAGGTGGCGCACGCGTTCGCGCCGTGATTTATATATTATTACGGCGTGTGGCGCGCAGAGGTACTCTCGCGCTTGGGATAATAATTTCGTGGTGTTACGTAAAAAGGCCTGGAACGGCTGCTTTGCATAACAGTGCGCGCGGTTTGGCGCGGAAACCCGTTTTTTCGTTTGTTTACTCGGCCATTAAAGGAAAGTGCGCAGGTACTTTTCCCGGGACAAATGGCTGCCGGTAATTGATCTGGGTGGTTTGAGTGTGTTGCAGGTTACCCTGGAAATCAGCTCCATCATAACCGAGCGATTATAGAGATTCTTTGGATGCTTTGGAAATTGGCGACTGTGATAATGAGGGCTTCGAATTTCTCGTAATGTTAGGTAAGTATTGATGTAAGTATGTGTATTTGAATACCGTGGTAGTTATTAGGTTAGGTTTAAGTCTAACTGTAATTGCATGCGATTAGAGAATAAGTATGAGCATCAGACTAAGTTTATTTGTAGGTATAGGTTAGGCTTTAAGAGTGTATAGCTTAAGGGAGTGACAAGATAAATTTCATGTACAGTGAAACCTGTTTCACTGATTGTCTTGGTTCTCTGGAAAGACAATATTTGCAATAGGAAATTTATATTCCCAGACAACACACTTTTCGCCGTGACCTAAATGTGATGTTACAGTGATGTCACTTGCGCATCACATGCGACTCACT